>BMAW01116039.1:0-14626 GCA_019974015.1 Nephila pilipes | reverse complement strand
GCTGTTTCTTGTTACGCCACTTCGCGGAACCCCACATTCTTTCAACATTTTGCGTATGAACTCCCGTTGACAGATCTACAAAATTGTCCTTACGGTTCACCGTTAAATGTGTAAACCATTATCCATTTCGCTGTTTGGTAAATTGAAAATTGTTAACGACATTGTCAAAGGCAACAAAATAGGTATTTAAAAAAAAATACGAAATCGGTAACGTTGAAAGGCAAGCGATATTTTACTAAAATGATGAAGTGCTTAATGATTGCAACCTTAGGAGTTTACAACCAAACATGGCGATAAATCTTACTGCTTAGCGATTTTCCGAAACCTTAATTTGGCGGGCGCCGATTTAATGGACAAGTACCAAAAAAAAAAAAAAACTCTTAAGTAACTTTTTTTGTGAGAGAAAGTATAGAAAATCTCAGAAAAGCCAGTAATAAAATGAAATTTCAGTTGGAAATGCAGACAGAAAATCTAATATTTCGTTTCTTTCAAATACGATAAAAAAGGCTTGAGCTGCTTAGATTTCAAAGTAAAGAATTGGTGGTTGTGAAAAATATGGTTGATTGGTTGTATTAACGTCGCACTTGAAACAACACGAGGCTACTGGTGACGTACCTCGTAATTTTGAACCTTACTGAAAAGTATGATTCGGTAGAGAGTGCTTGGGGGTGTCGTTAATATTTAATTAAGAAATTAAAAAAAGCATCTGGATAAAATTTATTCTGCATTTTAAGAGATATCTATGTACATACCCGTAATATCGTAATCTACTGTAATTAATGTCAATTTTTTGGCCTTCAATATGTCGTAGATTGAAGTAACCTACAATGTCGTTAAGTTTTTATTATTATCCAGGAGAGTCATGAAGTTTAATTATTACTAAAAATTTGTTTAATATTTATAATACTTTTCCATATATTCATCATCCAGAGTTAGATATTTCTCCCAACGTTTCTTTATCTTTTGAAGGCCGTCACTGTAAAGTTCAACAGATTGAACACACTATCTCCTCCATACCATGGGTTACTTCAATCTACGACTTCAAATAAATCACCACTAATAGCTATAATAAACAACATTTTGTGCATAAGGCTCAATATGCTGAATAAATTTAAATGAAATAACTCTAAAGCCTTAACTGTATCCTTATGATGAGAGTCAAAACAACATTAAAACTATCATTTTAGTTTTCTATTAAATTTTCTCATCTACATTTCATTTCATTATTTTGATACTTTTCTCTCGCCAGACTAATGTAATGCTTTTTTTTTTATTTCGCTGCTCCTTTGTGGTCAACACTACTAACATACTATATTTTATAAGACATTAAAAAGTTGAACGTTTTTTTTTCTTCTAAATTATTCGAAAGAGCTGGTTAATTTAACTATGATAATATTATTGTCGTCGAATAAATGAATTACTGATAGTACTAAATTCCATTCCAAATTTAATTGATAATGAACCATTTTCAGGTTGTGCCGAACTGTATATTTTTCCAGCAGAAACCACGTGACTCCCGCCAGAGGACGCTGTTGATTGGAGTGAGCAGCGTTAAAACAGAACGAACTTTAATTAGAGCTAGAGAACGCTTTTGCTTTCCTATGTAACCTGTGTTGTGCATTATAATGATGTGTAACTGTTGCAGTTATTTAATTAATGGAAATACATTATTTTTTTATTTACAAAGAGAATTTTCATTTAATTGGTTAATCTGTTTTGTTGCTTTTAAAAAGAAAACTTTACTGCCCTAGCTCCCCGGAACTACAGATGATGATGATAGTTAAGTTTTATATGCGCAAGAGCCAGATGTGGCCATACTGCGCCAAACAAGGTAAATCTGTGATCTAGACGTTAAACAATGGAAAAGTATTGATCGAGTAGAAGGGTAAAGTAAGAAAGTAAAGTTTATTGACGTACGAACCAGATATGACTATGCTGCGCCAAATAAGATTTAAATGTGGTCTAGACGAGAAGAAATTGAAGAAAAGACACAAATTGGTTGACAAGAAGAAGGGTCGAAAATAGAGAAGGATCGCTAGGATAACCCCGAAATTCGTCACCCGTGTTTACCAAAGACAGTAAACCGCATAGGAAAGAAAAAGATCACTTGGGTGCCACAGGGTCATGATGCCCGTTCTTACCTAAAGAAGGCAAGTCCCTGAGGTCCCCTGATATAAATCCCAGGGGCAGGGTGCCCGGCTATACCCCCAGACGCTAGGTACCCACTTTAGTGGCCTCTTACGACATGCATGAGCTACAGTGGGACTGTTCTGTCCCCAGAACGACAGAAAAGGTACGTCAAATTTTGATATTCTTAATGAATAATGACATAGTTACCTATTCTTAACTAAAGCAATAAACTTTTTTGTTTCTTGACAGAGGTAATTAATTTATTAGGCAAATAATCTTCGCTTCTCTAAGAATATGTAGAAAAACAAATAACATTATTTTAAATTCTGGCAAAGATATTTAACTTAGAGTTTTAAAGTCTGATTTTTAAAATCTAATTCGTGGAAATGCAATCAGTAGCGTACTCGGGGACGGGGGGATGCATTGGGACATATGCATACCCTCCCCAATATTTTTCTCGAAATTGAAATACTTCAGGATAATTATTTTATTGTACTATTATGGATATTCTAAATTCTAAACATAAGAACTGTTTTTTTTCTCCTCATGCTTAAATTTTTTTTCATCACGAAGGGAAAAAAATTATTCCAAGTCAGCCGACTGCTGAGAAAACAGCAGAGAAATGTTTGCTGTTTCTGAAAAAAGTGTCTCAGGCGTAATTTTTGCAGATAAAGCGGGAATGCATCCCTAAAAAATACCCCCCTCAAATAGAAAATTCTATTCTCATGGTATTTTAAATATTTTCCTTAAAGGAAGTTTACTTTATTTTTTATATCTTGATAAAATTATATCACTATCTGAACAGTTAAATTGGAGAAATAAGTTTGATATAGCGTATTATATACTTTTTACCAAGTGTTAATTCTGAACTAAAAAATTGCTGTTGTCATTGCTGTTGTTTTCTCACTACCTTACTGCATGCAGTAGTTATAATTAATGATATGTTTCATATTTTACCTTAAATTCAACTTTAATTGCAGGAGACCCTTTTGAAGTTTTGATATTTTAATTCCTCTACGTATAATTCCTCTCTGTACAAAATGGCGTATCGAGGAGAGGGGGGAGACCACTCCTGGCCTTTGATCGGGGAAAGAGGTTTCCGAAAAACCTTGAGTTCATAGGTAAATGGACATTTATCGTTGACGTACATAAGCATCCCTAATACTTGTTACATCTCAGAAGTTAAAAGTCCCCATGTCAAATTACTGTTTAAATAGTAAGTGAGATATCAGCTTACGTGTTATATTCATCTCCAAACTGTGTTGGAAAATTTAAAATTCCAAAAAAAAACCCGCATCACGATATATCTCCATTTGTATAGGACGCGTAGAAGAAATACAGTATTTATCTTTGGCATATATATTCATATCTAACAATTCATATAAACATTAAGCATAATCTCCAATAACAACATTCAATAGATGAGCGGTTGAAATATTTTATTTCTCACTCCACGAGAAAGTAAATTTGAATACATTTTAATGCATATTCTATACATGTAATAAAGGAGAGTTGGATATTTTTTCCTTTTAAAGAAGTATATCGGTCTTTTTCACTGTATTCGAAAAAATAATTATTCGTCGGTGATTTTCTGGGAATTTTAGAGGGGAAGGTAAATTTAAACTAGTTAAGAGAGATATTCATATTCGTATAGGGTAGAGATGGACAAACCTTCTTGGGAGAGGACTGAAAAACAAACGAAAAAAAAATAGTTAACCGTTGTAATTTATTCGAAGACTCTTTAAAGAATATGCAAATATTACAATGCAAATATAGATGTAATAAATAAAACTGCAACTGCATTCTTTACAGTTCCTTAAATTCAGGTTCGAACAGTGATGTACTTATTCTGAGAAACGATGCTAAATGGTTGTCAGTTGATTTCTAATACTATTCTTTCTAAGATTAATGGCAGAAAACACATGTTCACATATACAAATTGAAGAAATCATAGCACAAAGTTTCTGAGCTTGAGATATTAAATATTTTTTAACTAGCTTTCGATTACGATTTGAGAAATTCTAATTTTGGAACATTGAGAAACAACTGCTCGAGAAGATTGTTAGATTGTGGCTCAAATGATTCAAGCTTCAAATTCGGCCTCGTTGCTTCTCTATTTATGTTGAAAGGCATGTTGAAACAAATCCAATTCTGAGAAAATAGAATTGAAATATGTGTTCAAATAGAAAACATAATTTCCTCAGGCCATCTTCATAACTCAAGCTTGTCTTCATTTAAAGAGGATATTGAATTTAACCTCAGAAAACGAAACAAGTTGTTCTTAGCTAGTTGTCCATAAATCATCGATAAACATATTTTTTTTCTTGCATCTTGCACGTTCATTAAAAAATGGAAGGAAAAAATATATTTATTCAATTAGGAAGATAATCAATAAATATTGCTTTCTGTGAAATTTTCAAGAGAAGAATGTATGTACTTGTCTGTGCTCGTGCCGCAATAGGAAAGCACTGAGCGGAGCTTAAAATGCACGATGGAAATGTCAATGAAATGAGATAGCATACAATGTTTAATATGTACTCATTTTCCGAGCCGATTATGTGACATCCCTTTCCGTTTTGAAACGAGTTCTATACAATGTATATTATATATTACAATATTAATTTATTTATTATTGTATGGTAATATCGTAAATATATTATGTTCAATCCCTTGATAAATACTTTGTGAAACGGCGCTGCAATTGCCTTTCGAATGTACCGTTTATTTTATGATTGGAATTTTCTTTAAGAGTGCATATAGATAAAGTAGAATGATCGGAACACCAAGGATCGTTTCTATTACAAGGTTTCGAAAATATTTTTGATTAGGGTTTTAAAGTCCCCTTATAGTTTGAGAGCGGCAGGTGGCGCTGCATTAACATTTCTAGTCCGTCTAGTTATGAACTGTTATTGTAACATTTCGGCGTTATGTTCAGTTATACTATATTCCTTTAGAAGTTGCTAAATTAAACGGCCTACTCACCCTTAGAGTTCTATTTCAGATTTTGAATTTGGAACAAGTATGGTTAATTATTAATATTGTGTGTAGCAAAATGGCTGCAAATATGACAGTTTCTGTTGCCAAGAAAAGAGCCCAAAAGTCTGTGCTCTAGGGAAGTTAAAACTATCCGAGTAAAATTTAAATATTTCAATGAGAGCTACTGAAACCAAAATTTAAAAATTTGCAAGACTAGTTTAATTCTATTATTGGCTGTATAATTAATCTAACCGCTGTAGATAACGTAGAAAACATTATGAATTAATAATAAATGCTATATTGCGATAGAATTGTATATTAATTGTAAGTATTCTAAATTGAAAAATCAGAATAAATTTGAAATTTCTACTGTCATTCTATTTCTCAGAATTCTGTTGTGTGTTTAACGAATATTTCTTTGCACACATTCGCGATATAAATGCATGCTTGACTCTCATTTTAAGATTTTTTTAAAGCCAGTATTGATCAAACCCGAACTTATTAGAAGATATAAAATTGCAATACCTCACAAGTTAACATTAAGAGGAAATGCCTTTAGAATAGTTCAAACAATTTCGATAAAAGGTTCTAATTAGTTATAGGTTAGCACGGTCTCTACTAGAGTAACTAATTTTGCAAATGATTTAGGGCATCATATAAAATCTCAGTCATCTACTTCCGAAATATTTTTCATTGCCTTTAATCACAGTACAGATATTGGAAGCGTACCTCGATTATCCGTGTTTTACAAGCATGCGAGACGAATTTCATAAGAGGTAATGTTAGGAAGAGGAATGTTATTGATGTAATGTTAGAACTAGTACCTATGCATGGCACTAACACGTGAGATAATAGATTGCAGAAGATCAGAAACACAATCAAGTACAACACTATTAAATTAAATTATGTAGTCACAGACGGAGCTCCTTCGATGACCGGATAAAACAATATCTTCGTTGCATTTCTGCAAAAGAAAGTAACAATTACGATGGTTCTAAGTTTCATCATTCACATTAAGTTATACATCAAGAAATATGAATGAAGGTGATGATACAGAAGCTTCTTTGAATTTAAAAGCTTATGTATGTTATAACTAATAATTTTGGGATTTACTCATTGATAATTAGTCTGAATGAAGTGATTTTACAGCGGAGAGAAGACAAGCCGAACATAGATGAGAATCAGAGAATTAAAATAAAGAACAATGATTCAAATGAAGAGATTATCTTTTGGTGCATCATTAAATATATTGAAACAAACAGGATTAGAGTTGACATAAACTCAATAAAACATACTTGGAGGAAGATGGAAGTGTTGTCCAAATCATTGAAGTAATTCGTGCATTCGTAATTCATGAAACTAATGTTAAATATCGGTGTGATTCACGAGTGCGACATGTCTCCTGTGAATGTGTCCTAATGAATGTGTGTGGTAATGTCGAATACCGTGAGCAAATGTGCCAAATTCTTGGCGAGATTCTTGCTTAATTGTTCCACCAGGAGGGATTGCGGGCAATCCAAACAAGCGCAAAAGTTAATGGTAAATAATGTTTGTTTCCGAATACATATTGTTTTACATATAATACATAAATCATTTAAAAAAAGTGAATAATGTCTATAAACATACTTTCTGTTAAAAAAAAGATTATTAAACATACGCCATGGTCAGGACGTTTAGTAAGCAGAGAGAACAGACTGATCCAAGTTCCGAGCTTATCACGCTCTCAGTGCCAATAACTGTGATCCAGAGGTATTATCACTAAACGAGACTCTGTGGCAGGTATAACTCCATCATGAATTCTCTCGTGCAAGAGATCTTCCTGACTATTGTAGATGGGTACTTTATTAAACTGGAGTAAATTAATTAATTTAACTGTCTTATTACGATATTCCTTTTCCTCCCATCAGCGAAGTAATTTCTTTCCTATTTTATACCTGTTTACCGATCCCTAACTATAAATGAAAGACTGTGTAAAAGTGCTCGAGTTATATAGCGCATTGCAGCTTGTCAATCAAAAAAACTGAAGCATAGTCTGTAAAAGGTTGGCCACTCCTGATCGTGATCAAAAATTATAAATCTTAAGTCAAACTATTTTTGATTTAAACTATCTAATTTTAATCAACTATTTATGCTTTTAAGTCAAAAGCATCATCAGAACAAAACATTGTCGTAGAAAAGGAATTTAAAGAAGGATATATAAACTACTAGATTATAATTAAATGTTCATAAAGATTATGCTAGGATTTTAAATGCAACTGAATCTCCGGCAATTCTGTTCTACAGTTTCTTCGATGATTTCTATGCGTTTAACTGAGAAAAGTGAAAACACATGTAAATTTTGTAGCGCTGAATACAAATGGTATAAATGCCATTATTTTCAAAAATTAAGTGTAAAAGTGGATTTGAGGTTTCAAAAAAACAAATCAACCCTTTTGTTGTTTTTGTACACGTAATGTAAGAAACTTACATACTTAAGAAGAAAATTTCGAATAGCAAAGGAAACACGGTTCTTTAATTTGTTTTGAGTGACAAAATCTTCGTTTCCGCATAATAAAAAGAATCATGAGATAACGTCGCCGTTTATTCAAACGTTAGACTCCTATCAGTCTATAAATTCACACCGAGCTCAGGGTTAATGCGATTTCTAATGAAACCAAAAATGAAAACGGATGCTTTATGACCGCGGCTAGCCATAATAATACTGCGAAGAAAAAGTTATGAGTAATTGAAGTAGAAATATATTCAGGAGAGAACGTTACTTGTTGACGGATGTATGATTCTCCTCTGTTCATCTAAATTAACTGAAAGGTTTGAGTTGAAATAAAATGTGAATACATCAGTTTGTTTTCTTGACCGAACTTTCAACTACTATGAAATCGAAAGAGAGTGCGGTTATTTTTGATGGAAAAAAAACTTTTAGTGGTTAATTGAATTTTTATGTAGTTCTAAAATGTTAAGTTCCAATGTTAAGTTAGCAGATCCAGAACTTTACAAACCTAGAAAAATTGAGTAACTCCTTCATTCTGACATATGTTCTGATTTGATAAAAAAAATCAGGATAAATGTCGAGGTTGGCGTCGGTGTGATTCAAAAAACCACGCTCATTTTAGGAGTAAAAAGAGTTTATTAAATGATGAAAAATTAAAGAAAAGACGGACACGCATTTCTGCGTGCTTACACTTCGAGATCTAACCATCTAATCCACGTTAAAGGTGGCGCTGCTGTAGGACAATTCCCACAAAATTTATGTACCTAAAACTAATACAGTTTTACAAAAATCCGCATTTGGTTATTTAATTCGTGGCAGTTAGAATATTTTAATGATAAGAAAACACAAGCGCATTACGGATTTATTCATGAAAATGTAGAGATGCAATTTTAAAAAAAGTTCTTCGATTTAGGATGAATAGAAATAAGAGATAATCTCCAATATAACAATGAACTCAAAGCACTTAAAAATTTAATTAAATCTGCAACAGGATAAGATTGAAATGTCTAGTAAGAAAATGCAGTGTTATATAATTCTTTACAATTAAAACATGGAGATATTTCTCATGAATATTTAGATCAGGATATTGAGGAAAATTTGTCATGTACTTCAAAATCAATGAACAAGACAGTATATGACGCTCCACATTAAGATGTGTTTCAAACAGAAAGTATTGCCACTGGAATGTTTATTGTTTCTGAAGCGAGTTGCCTTGTAGCTTGACAATTGCTTATGCTTTTGAGTTAATCAAATATATTTCAGTTATTTGTATATATTTGCCTTAATATAGCTGCAAATTTAGACTATATCGAAAAGGCTCCTCTACAAATCTACAACAAAATCTATCTTCCTCTCTGTCTTAGCTGTAAAAGACAGAGAGGAAGATAGATTTGTTTTGTTGGGAAAGTTTACAGCCAATTACGCAAAGGTTAGATCAGCTAGTAGTTCAAAAATTTAGAAATTTATTTTCAAATGTTTCTGAAATTCTTGATAAGTGTAAGTATGTTGATGATCTAATTACGGAAGCAAATGTCACGATGGGAGCCTTAAACCGCTCACGTGGAGCTGAAGAAATTATGAGTAAAGTTAGTATAAATTTGTTTTGTAGAATAAAAGTTTGATTAAAAATTCGGAAGAAAATTACAATTGTCACCCAATCTGCTAAACGATTCAGATGAAACTGAACCGGAAGTTTAGGGAATAGAATAGGATTTTCAAGATGACTCTTCGAGTTTAGAGACTGCTTTGTTTAACAGATGTTTTTGAAAAGAAGGAAATTTACTAAGTGATTTAGTGTTCGGACTGCCGGATAAATGTATGAATCCCTAGGTATTACATTGTATTTTATAAGAACTATTGCATTATGTTTTATTTAGAGTACTTAGTTTATTTGTATAATGGTAATTTTTCGTTTACTGATGCTGAATTTTAAATTATCTTATAATACGTTAAAATTACTTCCTTTTGAAATTTACTTTTTCTTGTACATTTATTAAAATTATTTTAATTTAAATCCCACGTTAATAAATGATTTGTGAAGTGGCGCTGCGATCTCATTTCAAATATACTGTTCATTACGATTCGATTTGTCTGCACCCGCGCTTGTAGTTTATTAGAAAGATCGGAACACCTATGTATCCTTTCCAAAATAAAGTTTTGATATTATTGGAAACGGTTTGCAATGTGATAATATTTGTTGATAAATGATGTTGTGTTTTAAATATCTTATGAAAAGTTAAAATGAATTCCTAATGAAATATAATATTTTTGTACATTTTTTTAAATGATTTTAATTTAAATCCTGCGAGCATGTTAATAAATGGTTTGAGAAGTGGCGCTGCGATCGCCTTTCAAAAGTATTGTTCTTTACAATTCAACTTGATTGTGCGTGAGAGTATAGTTTATTAGAATGAGTGAAATACCAAAGTGTCCAATCCAAAATAAAGTTTTGATATTAGAAAGTTTCGATTAGCTATTCACAGTCCGCGTTTTGTTTGAGAGTTGCAAGTGGTGCAGTATTAACATATTATGTTAGTATAACATACTTTAATTTGCGGTATAACTGGTAAAATTTTCTGGCGGATCGCAGTTTGACCATTCTTAAAATATGGTTAAATCAATCGACGACTCAATAGCTAAAGTGTTTCCGGATATTCTAAATAATTACAACTCGCATCGCTGCTGTATGAAAGGATCCTTTTATCGCCATTTAACCATTCTGTTAAATTCGAAGTGTGGCCATTAAATAACGAGACTGACGTTGTAAGACATTTTATACTGATCTTGTACATATGTACTAACTATCAATACACACTCCCTTCTCTTTTCCTACAATGCTCCATGCGAATCTTCCATTCTACTGGAAATCTGTCAACTCCAATAGAACGCGTTCCGCTCTCTTTCTATTTCACAGCTTCAATGGACTCAAATCTTGTTCCGTTTCATGCAGATTTCACCTTAGGAAACAGAAATCACTTTTCTCAAGATCCGGCGAAAAAGGCGGTTGGTTTAACACTGGGCACTGTACTTTTTAGAATCCTTTTGACAGACAATGTGGAATGAACCGGTACATTATTTTGGTGGAAGCGTTTTTTTACGGATACTTTGTCAATTCTTACAGCTTCAGCAATCGCACGAATACTTAACCGACAGTCAGAATGAGATTACTGATTGTTTCGATATTGTCATCCTTTTTGACGTAGAAGGGCAGCCCGGACTTCAATCATCTTAAGCGTCTTCTCTGTCATCTTGAAAACGCTGAAACCACTAAAAATAAAGTGCACGCGATAAACAATCATTTCCATACATTTCTTTTAATTAATTATAAGTTACAGTAACAAATTTTCTAAGTTTCACGTGGCTTCATGCTAAACAGCTGTCAGTTGCCTGCGTTTGGAACATATGCACTTCCTCTGTAGCAGCATCAGTTTCGTTATTCAATAAACAAATCTTTTATATTACGAAGCGTATCTAGAAATTGGGTATTCATATTCTTTACTTCGACTTCAAATGTTGCACATTTCAAACCTTTATTTCGCATTCGATCTCTATTCTTTTACTAACATCTGCAGTAAGGTTTATTATTTCTTTCAATCCCTACTGGGACGTCGTTCTTTTCCCTACGAATCACAATAGATTTGTAAAATGAGGAAATAAAATCCACATGCGCATAAAAGAATTTAACAACATGAAAAAAATTCGAAAGGTTTGTTGCCATCCACGAATATCTATAGCGAATATCAAACATAAGAAAACTAAGTGTATAATCTACTATTATTATAATAAGGGCCGCGCGTACGCAGGCCCCCACTACCAAAAATTACGCACCCCAACACCCGCTAAATGCGGGAGTGGCGAACGTCAACCACCCTGAGTGCAATGGATGGTCTCAGCTCGGGAAAGCCTCCTTCATGATCAAGGACTTCCCAGTGCCAGGTAAGTATGCTTCATGTGCCCGACAGAAAACTATACGTATAATTATCTATTACTAAAAAAGTGGTAAGCATAAAGTATATTAACATTTTTTGTCACACTATTTCATCTTCGCAATGCTGTTTTGTTAGTACATAGTCCTTTTCCAAATTTTGTGTGCTCTATCTACTATTTTTTTTTATTTCAAGATATTGTTCAAACGAGAAAAATATTCCACTGAGTTTTTCCCTTGTTAAGATAAATTGTAGTTAATAGCGTTTACTTTAAGCAAAACTTTTAATACGTGTGATTCTCCTTTTCTCTTCAAACTTCACATGTCATGAATTTTTGAATTTTTGTAACGAAATTGATGGATTGTTTTTATTAACGTAGCACTAGGAGTAACAGGAATGCTATTGGCAATGGATCACGTGATTTTGAACCTCGGTCGAGTGACGAGGACGACAATTGAGCTGGCACTCCCTCTTCTAACTTCCACACTATGCTAAGCGGAGGACATTGGACCCCGTAAGACTTAACGAGCATCAGTCTAGGTTACACGGCGGGTCTTTAGTGGACAAGGCTCAAACCCGCGACTCAACGGAAACCGTTGGCCACGAGTCTAAAAACATGACCACTAAGCTACCGTGGCCACTTACATCTAGCATGAATACTACTGTAAATATAGCTTCATATGTTAACAGATTATAGCATATAAACATTCTAAGTACTGATCATCAAACTCGTTTTAAAAAAAAATATTAAAAACTAAATCTTTTACATTGAATGATTCAAATTGTCCATAAATTTGATACAAATGATGTTCTATAGCTAAAATTTACGAACGTTTAGAAGAAACAAACTAGGTGTGTGTTCATTGTACGGAAAATAATCTCCTTTCACAAAGTGCGAAATATCTACACTACGGGAAAATTGGATTTTGTAGAAGAAAAATACCAGAGAGATAAAGAAACACAATTTAATAAGAAGAAAAAAGGAATTATAGATATTTTTGACCATGGAGTGACATGTTTTTTTCTATTTCTTACAATTTTAGAATTCATATATGAAAGATTCTATTATAGTAAAATTCTCATAAATAATTGAGCAATTAAAAGTTTCATTCATAAAATCCTCATAAATATTGCAATTACGAAAACACACTCTATATTAGAATAAACCAAAAATTCAAAATTTTGAATGATTTAAATACCTTTGCACATGAAAACATTCTCTACATATTTTTTGAAAGATACCGAAACAAAAACGTTTTAGCTGTTTCGATTCTTCTATCTTCACACGTTTTGGAGTTTTTTTTTTCCCAATAAGAACCACCCCAGACATCCGCCTCTAAACGATATCGTAAATTATCTATAATGTTTAAGGATTAAGATTAAGCCGAAGGTTCTAGAACATCATGTCAAATGGTATTCCGCAAATGAAGTTTTATGCTATCGGTGGCAGCCTAGACAATTACGAAGCTGACTCCGAGTTATTAAACTGATCGAACTCAGACTCCTTCGGTGGGGTAAAGTGAGCTTATTTTTGTCACGCCACTTTTTAAGCCCTATAGCCCCTAGGGATTATATCAGGGGACCTCAGGGACTTGCCTTCTTCAGGTAAGTATGGGCTTCACGAACACGAGGTACCCTAGTGATCTTTCTTTCCCATGGGGTTTACTGTCTTTGGTAAACACGGGTGACACACTCCCGGGATACCCTAGCGATCTTTCTCTATTTTCGACCCTTCTTCTTGTCAACCACTTTAACCTTTTTTCACCTTCACGTCTAGACCACAGTTTAATCTTGTTTGGCGCAGCATAGCCATATCTGGCTCTTGCGCCAATAAATTTTACATTCACTCACTCACTTTTAAGCCCTATAACATTCACTTCATAAAATTAAAAACAACAAAAGTCATATTTTGACATGAAGTATTTGTCAATTTATGTATCTCTCGGTACAAATAAAATGTACATTCATAAGTAACCATGTATGAGCAACTAACAACCAATAGCTAGATTTATAAGTCATGTATTTATATTTAGGTACAACTTTTATGGAGTTGTAGCATTTTTAACAAGAACATTTCCGAGTTCTTTGAAATGTGATATTTTAAACATTCAATAAAATTATAAATTGAAAAAATAAATTCAATTACATTCAAGAATTTTTGTTTTACCCGAATCAAGTATCTCAATTTTTATATAATTACTGTACTAAACTCAGAATGCAATGAACGGTATGATCATGTATGCATTTATTAGAAAGAAGTTATGTCCATTGCACAGGTTGGTTGGATTAATTAATGTCGCAGAGGAAGCAACACGAGGGATATTTGCTTCAGATCTCACAATTTTGAACCTCGGTCAAGTGACGAGAACGGCACCAGAGAATCCACTCTCCTAACGTCCATACCACACCAAGGGAGGACTTCTAGCCTCGACATATTTAACTTGCAAGAGCCCCGGTTATAAGGCAAGTTTTTAGTGGCATCACAGGCTCTAACCCACGACTCGTACAAAACCGCTGGTCGCCAGTTCTCGACCATGACCATTAGGCTACCACGGCCACTCATTTTACAGGATATAACTTCTTTTCATATATAATGTTTACAAGATCAGCATAATGCATACATAATAGTTAGAGGAGAGTACATCATATTAGTAATAATAAACATTTGAAAAAATTCTAAAATACATATTTTGCTCTATAGAGTGGCACATGTGTTTCCTAATACAAAATTCATATTCGAACGTCTTGCATTTCAAAATCTCGTAAATAATATACCAAAAGAAACGAAGCGCCCTCTGTGTTTTAAAAGCAATATCAGAAAAATACAAAATTTGAAGCATTTTAGTATTTTTAATACTTCCACATTTAACTTAATTTTTGATAAAACTGCTATCAAAAATAATAATACAATCACACGTATTTTAAAATGCGCATTTAGATTAGTAACTAATTTGTTAAAGATTAAACGAATACTGACCTTGAATTAAATACTAGAATTTGAAAATTTAAAAAAAAAAGTAACTATTTCTCGGTCTCCTGCTTAAATATAGACTTAAAAATAATTTATTCCCTCAGATGAGCTTAAATCGTTTCACATACGTGTTAT
>BMAW01116036.1:0-14431 GCA_019974015.1 Nephila pilipes | reverse complement strand
AGACATCTTGAGGTGCGATACCTGTGGTGGTGTGCAGCTGAGATGATTGTGTGCACATTTTGAGACTAGTCGCTGGTTTTTATACTCCAGAGAGTGAATGCAAGTTATTTAAGATATTTAAAAAAAATTCAGGAAATTATTTGCATTTTACAGCTGAAGATTTATAGGTTTTTGGTAAGTAACCTTGCATTTGATATTTGAAAAGGTGTATTCCTTTTTTTGGGTGTGCCTCGTTATTAGTTTTTTGTTGCTGTTGAAGTCACACGTTTTTGCTTTCTTCATCTTTTTGCTTTTTCGTTGAATATTTTCCATTATCATTTCTGAATAAATTCTTTTCAGAGATTCTGCTTTATCCTTCTTCACAGAAGCTTATTCTTACTTCAAGATTTACATAGGCAGGGAATGATATTTAATTAAAGCTTTAAAAAAGTGCATTTTTATTTCAAAATAAATGGAAAAATAACGAAAAAAGTATAAAATATATATTGTAGACGCTTTAAAGGTATTTAAAAATATTTTTAAGTACTTTAAGATTCTGGTTCTGTTTTTATACTATAAAACTTAACAAAGATATATAAAATTTATTACAGCCTTTATTTTACACTGAAAGCATTTAAGATTTTGATTGTTTACTAACCTCTAACTGAGAAGCAGCACCAGAATTATTGGTGACGGACTTCGTAATTTTAACCTCGGTCAAGAAATCATTTAATAATTCCATTGCTAAATTACTGAAATTCTCTATAATAGAACATATGTATGAATAGGAAAGTGTAACTATGAATAATATTAACGGAATTCAATACTTGGATATTTTTTCATTGCTTACATATTCAAATAAACGAAAGCTAAAAATTGTTGTTATGAATAATTGAAGAAATTAATAGCTAATTATTTTTTTATTTTTACATTCATAATTTTCTAATACCAAATTATTTTTAATTTAATTTTGTTCATGTCAAAATGTAACACTACTTTTTGACAACCATATAAATTATTCAAAAATTTTACTGTGAAATATGGAGACAAATTTTACAATTACTAAGCATTATTGTTTATTTCAACGAATGTTGGTTTAATAATAAGTTATATTTTACACAGAACACTTATCTTTTTCTTCAGAAATCAATTTATTTTTATAAAAGCTTAAGAATTTCTTTCACACTTCGTTTTAGTTTTATCATGATATTCAACTTACATGCTTTTTTTTTTTAAAAAAAATAAAGTACTTTTCTGTTCTTAATGATTCATGATTAAAGAACCATAAGACTAAAAAAATGAGAAAAATTTATTTACTTCTAAAATTTAAATTAAAAATTTTGAGTATAAACTTAATGAACACAGAAATATTGAAAAATGCTAGATTATACCGTATAATATTTATACTAAAATCATTTCGCTTTTTTTGTTGCATCAACATGACTTTGAAGAACAATATGGCATGCTTTTCGATACGCTGCAACATTATTGTTGAGAAAAAATTATTGTTTTTAAAATAAAATTTTTATTAAAATTTTCAATATTTCTTGTGTGATTCATTTAAGAAATGAAACATTTTTAATTTAGCTTTCCATGCATATTATCTTAAATAATACATAATTGGGGTGTATTTTCATCTTTATTTAATTCTACAGCTATCTTAAAGTCTGAATAAACAGTCAATAAGTTCGAGACTCCAATTGAAGATATGTCAAGGAAAGATAAAATAGTTTATGAGCGAATAACATAGAGTATGAAGGATCGCTCTCTCTCGAATTAACTCAGTTAATTCTAGTTTATGTTCTAATAATAAAGACGTATCTTACCAAAATCCCCCATTCGAGCACTTCTCGATTATTCCCGCAGATTTGACTCCCATTATTTTGATCAGGTGCCACTTTCAACTACTTTCAATATAAATGATTAATTATAATGATTCACTTCAATCTACACATATATTAGCTTGTCGTTATCCTCTATCTCCTGTTCACTTTCAATTCTATTTAATTTATATATCACTATCTCTAAATCAATTCACTACACTTCTCATTTTCATCTAATTTTCCTAACCACGCTTCATTTGTTTGACAAGGAGTTCAAGGATTTGAATTATCAAAGTGACCAAGATTAGTGAAGAGAAAATCACGAATACCTCAACGTCACAAAAGTATGCATGCAACACTTGACAGAAAACAGAATAAATCTAAGCAATTGGTGACATCCCCGCTTCACCACACAAAATTTGACCAATCCCGATTTAATAATTAATCAATCAATGAAATAGTCAATTAGGAATAATTAATTAGTCTTTGTTTAATTATTATAATGATTCAACAAATTAACATTATGAATTTTAAAAAATTAAATTATGTATTTTAAAAAATTAAATTATGTATTTAAAAAAATTAAATTATGAATTTTAAAAAATTAAATTATGAATTAATTAAAAAATTATGAATTTTTTAAGAGAAAATCGTGCGCACTATCGTAAGCAAGATAATTTTGCTAACATTCATCTACTCATAGCACTTTTATGTGTCCAATATCTTTGTATAAGCATTTCCTATTCAATACGATTCTAATATATATAATAGTAATTATGGAGGAAAATTTTTTTTTTATAAAGCAATGCTGATTTACAAAGGTCATGGTTTATTCACAAGGCACGGATCTCAAATAAAATAACGTCATAAAAAAGTCCAAAAGGTTAGTGGAAAGGGGAAACTAGCGAGATCATATTAAAAATTTTAAAGCAATTTTAGAACTGCTATCTTTGTCTTTTTATTTTCTAAGCATCTTTCCTCTGTTGGTTACATTCTTGTCTTTCTTTAGGAAAAAATACGCAAAATAATTTTAACTTTTCATATTTACATTTTATTAGTTTATTCCAAAAAATCTTAGTATCAAATTTGTAGAAGGATAGTCAAATATATTTCAAACCACAAACTTAAAGAGCTTAAATAAAAGTTCTAAAGCTATCTTTCATAATTGTTTCTCGTTTTCTTATTTAATTATATGAGATGCACTTGTTTTTTTTTTTTTAACTAAAATATAATTAAAATAAGGTGGAAACATTTAGTGCTTGTATATGAAATTCTCTATTGTCCACAGAACGTTTTGAGATTTTTCTCTCTCTCTAAGCTGCACTAATATTCCTTATAAAAATTATACTAAATTTTAAGAATACAACTTGAAATATTAATTTTGTCGCAATGTATTTTATATATTTTGCAAAATGTTCCATTGTAATACTCTAGAATTATGCAGACCCAATAAAAAATACCTACTTTTTATAGAGGATAAAAAACACAGTTTAATTTTGCTTTTAAATTTCTCATAACCATATTTTTAGCATGTACTCGTATAACATTTATTTGTGCACATTAAGTAATTTTACTTTTGGTTTCAAGGAACTTGTGTTATTAGAATTAATTTGAACAAATATGAAAATTGTTTCTTTATCCTCTCAAAAGACAATGGTTGACTGTGTGAAACGTTAAACGCAATAAATTTATGAATACTAATAAAACCTTCCAGTACAGCACTTTACAATTTAATAAATTCTTATTAATTTCTTACCAATGTAAGTGGTTCATTTCAACAAACACTGAATTCGTGAAAGTTGTAAAATCTGTTTATATCACGTAGATGTGTTCGCCTTTATAAACCGCAAACAATCCAATTGAATATGAAGAATTTGAAGTCAATTACAGTACATCAGGATGACTTTCGATCAGAATTCATTGTAATGATTAACTTTTTTTCATTCGGAAAAAGTTATGACGTTGAGCTTGGTTCTATTTTCTCTTCACTTAACTGGAGGATTTTTTGGTAGTTTGAATTGCATGCAACTCCTTACCAACCAAATGAAACGCGATTAGGTAAATTAGACGAAGCTGTATAGTGAACTGAATTAGTGATAGTGATATATAAGCGAAATTAAATTGAAAGGGAAAAAAAGAGATAGAGGATAACGCCAAGCTGATAGATGTTATAGTTTGTAGTGAATCATTGTAATTAATCGTTTATATTGAAAGTAGTCAAAAGTGACACCTGATCAAAATAATGGGAGTCAAATCTGAGGGAATAATTGAGAAGTGCTTGAATCGGAATGAGTGATTTTGGTAAGATACGTCTTTATTTTTAGAACATAAACTAGCATTAACTGAGTTAAGAGGGATTCGAGAGAGAGCGGTCTTGCATGCATTTGATAGATAATAAAGTGTATTGTCCTGCTGTTACGTATCTTTAATTAGAGTTTTGAGCACATTGACTACTTAATTAGACTTAAAGATGGCTGTTGAGTTAAATAATTAAGGAAGGCTGTCTCAAAGTATACAATAGCATATTACATGTCAATATTTTTCAAACTCTCTCTATTCATAAGGACTTAATGTTAAGGGCTTTTCTTTGATTTTGAAACTTGCAGATAAATGTTCCAAATAGGTTCAGCGTTCGATTTTTAATATCATGCTTGTTAAACTTATCGTTAAATGATCGAATGAGATTTGGGTTGGCTCCGTAGTTTCTTCCTGGTATTCAAGAAAAGAAATTTTTATTAGGAATGATATTTTCAACGAATTGTTCTTAATGCTTCTGGTATTTTTTGACAATTTTATTTTTGGTCAAAAGTAAAAATGCCCTCCATTTAAGAATATGCGTGTTCTTTAGACTGTAAATATAAATTTGGTGTTGACTCTGTAGCGGACTTTTTTCATTATTTTTACGAGAGGTGTAACAATAATAATTTTATCAAAATATCTTTAACGAGCTGTTGAAACTAAGAATAAACCATATTAAAATTAATGAATAATATTTAGCATTTAATTAATTGCATCATTAATCAAATATTAATATTATAATGGAGAATTCTTATTTTAATAAATCAAATAGAAGGGTTGAATTTATTGTAACCGATTTAATAGATTTCTTGGGATGGATTCCGAGTTAGGATATAGACTCTTAATACATAGCCTCTCAATTCTTCGAGCCTATGTACTTTTCCTATAAATTTCTCTAATTCCTCTATACTATTCACTACACTTCTTTTGTATAATATGGATATATCAGTGTTTCTTCACGATTTGAGATTCTGATATCAAACAACGTAGTAAAATACCCCCAAAGGCTATTTAAAAAAAATGTGTGTAGGAAAACCCGTTACAACTCCACTTAATAAATAAATATTTTTTATATAGTTTTATAAATATCTTAAATATAGTTTTTTTTAATTAATATCGATATTTTACCTCTGTATTCAATTATATTTCTTTTTTTCACTTTAGAAGTCTATTATAATTATTAAAAGTTTCAATAAATTACTTTTTCACAACCGTAACTAGATTAGATATGTTTTGTGAACATGAGGACAAAAATGTAAATCAGTGATTTCTTTACTTTACAAAAAATAGCTCACTTAACACAATGTAAGTATTTTTAGTCAATCATTTAATTCCTGTGTTAAGAATCAATCAGTGTTTTCAAAATCAAGAACATGTTATTGAAGTTTAAATTATTGAGGATATAAAATCAAAAATTTACCAGCTTTTATAGCTTTAACAGCAATGGCATATTAGCCCCATTTTAAATTGATTTCTATGCCAATATTAAACACATTCCCTAAAGATGAAATATTTCTCAAAATGTACCTCTTCATTGACTATAAAGTAGAGGAAGAACATTAAATACTTTTTCATGAATATGGATAAAACTGCATGTATTAATTGAGTTTACGTTATAATCGTATATTATGAAAGCCATGTAACGAAATGATGTATATAAGAGTATTAGACATAATTATTCAAAGAAGATCAGATAAAATGTTTAACTAATTTATTCACGTCTTTGAAAGGCTATTCACTATCAAAATTCCTTAAACTGTGACTACTACCCTTCATTATTATTTAATTCAACGATCATTGCTTCTTGTAATTAAACCGTTATTAATTACGAAATTCGAATGGAAAATACGCAAGAACAAGAGAAAGTACTTTATTTATCACTGAAGCATAGATGAGGTCACTCGCCCTCGGTTCTCAATTAATTCAACAACCCTAGATTAAGATTTAATTATGAAGCCTTAACTTACCAAATCCCTCCTTTAGATTAAATCACTTTACAAAAATAGTCGATTTTTATCTCAATACTTGAACTAGAGTTCGCTTCTATTCACAAAACTTATTAAGGTGTTTCAATCCGAATTAGCAATCTATATCAGCAAGTCGTTATATCCTCTACCTCCCTTTCATTTCCTTCAATTCTATTTCATTTATATATCATTATCTCTCATTTACTTCACTTCAATTCTGTCATCATCAAATTCAGCTAATCACGTTTCATTTGGGTTGGGAAGAAATTGTAATTTCATGCAAATCAAGTTATTAAAAAGTCTCCAAGGTTACTGTAGAGAAATTCACGCTTAGCGCAACGTCATAGAATATATGTGGAGCGTTTATCTTATTCTGCTCAACGAAATATTATAGTAAAGATAACAACTTATCTTGCAGACTCTAATAGTAGACTTCTAAATATCTTGTTCCGATTCAAATAGTTGCTCTCAGCTTAACTTTTTACACTATAACGTTCCAATAATTTCTTGTATATTTCCTTAATATTCTCTGCATTATTCATTAAACTTTTTTATTATATAATAAATCTTATTTGTATTTTTCACGGTTATTTTTCAAGACGAAGTTTTCATATCAAACATCGTAGTAAAGCAGACACTGAGGTTTGCTTAGGGAAATGCGAGTGAGGTCTTCTCAGAGCTGTGAATTATTAATTTTAAGGCACATAAGAATTAATGCTTGTGATGTATTTAGGTAAATTCAAATTTAAATGAATAGAAATATCATGAGCATTTTGCATTTTGTAATGATGTTACAATTTCGATTAACCAAGATCTCTCTAATATAATATATTAATAAAAGAAAGTGTTTGTGTGTGTCTTTGCAGCTCAGTGCAAAAACAACAAAACACATAAGAATGAAATTTGGTACAAAGAATCTATGGACATTCAAAGTATGCATCTCGGAGCCGTTTTTTTGGAATTCGCTTAAGATTACGGTTTTTCATGTTCCTTGCTATCTATCTTCATTAGGTTCTTTGAATGTATTTTTATCTATTCATTTTCTGCTCTTTGTAGCGGAATGTGTAATTATTATTTCTAAACATTTATCCGTTCTTTATACTAGGATTTCGTTTCTGTTTCAAATGAATAATTTAATAATGCTATCCGATTGAAAATTTGTGCAATTCAGAAGAAATACTTTTAACAAAACGCTCCGAATTTTTACAACAGTATCTGTTTTATCGATAATCATTGAATTCAAAACATCGCTAATTATTTAGCCCTAAAATCTCAAAACTTTAAACCTACGCGAATTATTTTTTAAAATTCTATTTCTAAATTGCGTGCATTTGAACTGTCCCACTCTTTTGTAAACAGTGCTGTTCTGTTCAGTAGTAATGATTTCATAATTAGTAACAGCTTCTTTAAAAATATCAAAGATTGTTATTTTACAAAGAAATATTTTTTGTAATTTTTCAAAATTTGTGAAATTTAATAAATTGCTAGCTTCTTTCTCTTTATTTTTTAATTTGTATTTTTGACCCTTAACTATTTTATTTACTATATCATTCCTTCTCGGGAGTCTAATTTACGGTTAATTTAAAATTACTCAAAATATTATTGAAAAATTGGTCCTCACCACTTTCTTTTTTAAATCTCTTTCCGTCCCGATTATAATATTTTTTCTATTCATCTGTGCAAGAAAACGGTATACTTGCTAGTCTCTAATAAAATCTCTTCCTATTTTAAATTTAATTTAGCTTTCTTCTTTACTCCTGCCTATATTGTACCTTTTGTTTATAATTTTGCACATGAATTTTCATTTTATGTTTATATTACTTGTATACTTACAAGATACTCTTTTCTTCCGATTAAAATATCTTTTTGCAATTCAAGAGAGATTGTTTTTTACTCTAATCTCTTGCACTTTTCCCATAAATTCTAAAAATGTATAAGAAGTTTAGATTTTAAAGTAAAATTTAACATAAACAATATTATGGATTAACATATGAAACACTCTAAAATATTTTAAATATATGGGTTCACATGTATAGACATAAACTTATATATAATTAGAAATTTATGAAGTGATTGAAAATAGGATTAGATTATCACAAGTTCATAAAATAATTTTGAGACAATAACTCTCTTTTCAATGTTTTGGAGACATTTCTTAATAATACTTGGCATGTTTTGGGAGAAAAAGTCTCTTAATAACTCCGATAATTGTTTAAGATACCATGTTTCACCCTGATTTTATTTTACATTTTATTTATTTCACTAACTTAGATAATTTTTACATTCAGTTAAAAATCTATGTATGGCACTGAATTAACAAACATTTTTCATGTTAGGTATCTTTTCAAAATCTTTAGTGAAAATCTTTTTTCAGTTATTGCGTATATTTGATGTTAATTTTAATGAAATATTTTAATGCTACTTTTTGTTAGACGAGCGACTATTCTTGAATTTATAATATATTACAAAATATCTGTATTTAAATAATACATTTACAGCAAAACATAATCTACGATAGAAAATTCCTTGCCAAAGATGAGACTTTTCTACTCTAATAATGAATAATTTTGAGCAAATCATTTTAGACACAAAAAGTAGTGTTGACTAACAAATTTTTCTCTGAGGTTCTTCACAGTTTATGGATAGAATAGCATTTATAATGATAATTTATATATTTCAGGTTTAAAACATTCAAATCCTCATGGGCATAAGATTTTACAACCCTGAAGTGCTCCAATGATTCTCCTTTCTCTCTCATAGAGCTAACTCTTTTTGGAAATCACGGGTAACATATGTATCTCTTTAGGTTTTAGCAATCTTTCGTTATATTTGGCCTCCATCTTGTCAATCAATGCTTAGCCTCTCCCTTTTATTACCCTACATCTATGTCGTAATCTTATGTGATGCACTTAAATATTAGTAAATTGAGGAAAGTTTGAAGCAGTTCGGATAAAAATGACTCTTGCGCCACTTAAGGAAAATATACCTACCAAATAAACCATTCAACAAAGTTGGTATCATTGTCAGAGAAATCTTATATTCACACAAATAAACTTATGTAACATTATTTTGATGCAAATTGAAAAATGGTTTGAAGATCCCATGCATCCACTATCCAATTTTTAAAGAAAAATCTATTTTTAAGTAGTATTTTCTGCAAAGTTAATAATGAACAGCTTAGAAGTTTACCCACTTTTTTTCAAACTTTCATTAAAACCTGTGACGCAACAAAATAAGACAATGAACATGAAAAATGAGGAAAGAATGAAAACTTTTATTTTTCAAAAATACAATTATTTTGGTCTATAGTTATACGTATATTTTATTTAGTGATTTGCCTCTCATTTTATAGAATCGAATAATAAATTCACTTTTTTATAATCAGTTGAAGTCTTATTTTGAATTAAAGGTTTTTCGTTAAGAAAAGCCATATTTTAGAATTTTTAAGTAATAACTTCAAAGGATAAATTTGCTTATAAACTCGATTATAATAACCTTTTTAACACCAAACCTACCAGAGCAGTCAAATGATTACTTTTTAGACTTTAATTAATATTCTTAAATTCAAAATTTTCCTTTTTCCTGAACTTGATGCATGACCTTTCCTATGTGTATAGCTACTTAGAAAGAGAGTTTTAATATCTATCTCTCTTCTTTCATTCTTCCTGATAATTTTATGTACACCACTGTCTACCGTAACCGCTGGAAAAAATACGGTTTTATCTGCAATGAAATCTCAAACTTATTGCTAATTTCTATCTAGAAGTAATATCATTCTATCTAATTCTAATTTTCCAACTTCCGTCAAAGCAAATGATCTCTGTAGGAACTATTTGCGCGAATAAGAAGGAATTACCGAAACCTGAAAAATTAAAGAAAGACAAAATGGCATGTTATTCAACGTAGCTTTAAAAATCAAATAAATACACTTTAACAATTTATAAAAGCAAACAAAACAAAAGAGCAAACAGCTTTTACAAAGCTCGAAGCATAAATTCCTAAAAATTGAGAAAACAGGTAAATTGAAACCGGAAACTACTGTTTTTTTTAAACATTGAATTTGGTGTGGATATGATGGATCAAATGGCTAAAAAGTACAACCCAAAATCCAGTCAGTTCGGATATTCTGATTTAGAAATTTTTAACACATTTTGAGGTGGGTGTTTGGCCCTACCAAGTAATCAAGGTTCCTTTATATGGAGAGGTTTTAACATGTACTCTCGCTTATTTTATTATTCTCCATTATGATTATGAGCAACTATAATTTCTAAAAAATGAATGTATTGATTGTATATTAATGTCGCTCTCAGAAGCAACATGAGAGCTGTTGACGACGGATCTCGTGATTTTGTTCCTCGGTAGAATAGGGAGAATGACCCTTAAGCTGACATCTCCATCTTCAAATTTCTATATCACACCGACGGAAGGACTTGAGATCTCAACCAGATTTAACATGCATTGGCTCTGATACACGACGGGTCTTTAATAGTATCAGGGATCGAATCCAGACTCGACAAATCAATGACGTCGACGAGTTCGCGACTATGACCGCTAGGTTACCGTTGCCTCTGAAGGACAAAATACATATCAAATTAGAAATTTTAATATGAATAAAAAAATAGATAAACAAAACAACAAAAAAATATTCTTCATGTATAAATTATGTTTATTAAAGATGTTCACATGATACCTTCGATTTGTAAGAAATACAACTACGAATAAATTTTATTCTTAATTTGAATAATTATATCTATACAAATTACTGAAGTAAAATATAATTTTTCAATTTTTAGTCTTCTTTCTAAAAATGCGTATGCCTAGTATAAAAAAAATCCTAATTATAACATGACAATTATTTTGTGTCTTAGTCTGTGCTAAAATCTGTACCATTTACAATCAATTGGAAAAGAATCTAATGTTCATTTGAAAAAAAAACAGGCGCATGAACTCTGCGTCAAACGTTATTTTAACGTCGAACTTCTCATATACAAAATAAGTCAATTTTAATGTGAATTTTTATTTAAAATCTATGTAAGCTTTAAAAGAAACATATAAAAAAGTTTATATATTTTTCTTTTTAAAAAAATTATTATGTTTCATTATATTAATTTGTATGGAAGTTGGAAGTCACAATAAAAATGACCACCAGATAATATGAAATGCAAAATATTTTTTTACTATTGTTGAGAAGACCATGTTTTTGAATCATGGACTACAAATTCATTTCAAATATTTCCTTCTTGATTTAGCTTCCTTCCAAGCATGATTAAAAGTAACAACGTATTGAATTTTTATGTTATTACACTTAATAGAATTTTTTTTTATTTAAAGCATAAAATACAAATATTGAAAATCTTATACAGTTACAATTGTAATACATATCATGTGTGCTACAGAGATGTTCCATTAACGTTATGACCATAAATCTTTTTTTGCACCAGAATAATTTTATGGGAGAGAATAATGTTTTGGGATAGATTCTTACGCCATAGGATCTACCAAATTTATTAGCCACCTAATGGGCTATTGTTTTTGGTAGGCTATAAATTGGCGTACCGGATCACTTTTCAATTTTTAATCGTTCGCTTCAATTTTAATTACGTTATTGTTGTAAATGTATTATTGTTGTAAATGTTGTAAACGTTATGTATTGCTTAAATGTATTCATTTTAATAATTTATCGTTTGTATTAATTTTAATTTCATTTAGCTTAAATACATTCAATTTAATAATTTATAGTTTCCTTTAATTTTAATATTGGAAAAGTTTACTATTGCCCATTCCTCATAATTTCATCGTTTACTTTAATTTTTATATTTAATTGAGTAACTTAATAATATTTATTAAAAAAGAGTGCACCTTGGGTGGTCAAATCTGTTCTTTGTAAAACTTTGCATAGAATTCTTCCAGTTTTTAGAATGTCTTTTAAGTATTTTTATTTTGTTAAATAATGTATAATTTTAGGAACATTTTTTCAGTACATGTTGCTAGAATTCTTTTCAAAATCAGAAACAGAGAGATATATTTTTATTTTTACAGAGAGATATTCATAAAATGAAATTTTAGTTCTAATATAGTAATACAAGAATTTTCTGTGTTTAATATCATTGTACTGTCGAATTTTTAAGTAAACTTTAATCAACTTCGAAATATGATATACGTAACAATGGGAGATTTTTAGTGTTCTGACGAACTAAAAATTATCAGTAAGGTAAAAAGTGATCTTGATACAATTTTTTCTTTTCCATTCCAAGTTATTATAGTTTTAAACCTGTTAGGCAGAAGCGTATCATTAAAATTTATAAAATTATATCATAAGTATTAGTGTAGCTGTGTTTTTACTACGAATCTATTTACAACTCGAAAATTTCTTCCTAAATTTTTTTAATTCATTAAAGAAAAGTTATCTAAGAAATTTCTTTATAAGGATTTATATATATTAAAAGGTATTCTTTTGCATTTGAAACTTTTGAACTCCCGTAGGATAAAGAGGAAGAAATTATTTGAAACATTTTCTATATTTGCAAACATTAATATAATTTGAATTTTTTCACCAAGTGAAATACTTACAATAACGATTTTAGCTTTTGAAACTCCTTTGAATTAAACTTTCATAGTAATAATTGTATAAAGAAACAGCCCATTAGTTTAATTTCTATTTCTTTTGTAGTTGGAAATATTAAATTAATCAGATTTTCGTTTGAGAGAAAGCTTATCAAACGCTTACAGATATCACTTAAATTACTATATTTTGAAAATTCGAAAATAGAATTATTGATTTGATACTTTCATAAATTGCCTTTTATTAATAATTTCTTTTTTTATAGTTAAGTAATCAAATATCATATACCATCTAAATATTTTTTTTAATTTAAAATACAGACCAAACTATGAAAATCTGTGATTAAAATCAAAAAAATTGTTTTCAATTCATTTTGTATTTTTATTATTTATAGAGATTTAAAACTGTTTTTTTTTATTATTATTTTTATTTTCTTATATAAAATAGTAATTTTGATTAATCGACAGATTGTGGCATGAGACGTTTTGCATCTGTCATGGTTTCTTTAACATTATACTTGTGACTCAATAATCTTGAAGGGTTAAAGCACTTTTCTAAAGATACATCTTTTTAAAAATATAGCTATATTTTTTCATACAATTTCTTAATAACAAGTGATTATTATAAATTTTAATAACGATTTGTTCCCTTGTTTAAAATTGTTTACCTGGGCATGTTGATTAAAATTGTTCACCATAGATCACCTGGACACCAAGGAACACAAGATGTCTGGTCCGGTAGGTGACCCTTATTAAGAGGTTCAACTGTATTTCTGAATATTCTTGTTAAAACATTTCATTAAATTAAGATAAATGTTTGTATTTAAGAACATTTACTTGAGTGATTGTTTTCCTGGAATATAGAGCAACATAGGCTATTATCCCAACGTTTACTTCGAACTTCATAATTTTTCGATTGTAGTAAAGAGAGTTTTTAATTATCTCCACTTATTTGCTGAAAAGAATAAGTTGTTAAATTTATAATCATGCCTACATTTATAAAGAATTTTTTTTTCAATAAATTAAATCTATTTCACAAGCTAAAGTATCTTTTCTAATCAATAAAGTTAATCTGTTAAATATTATTCAATTTTTCGAAGCATTTTCTTTACATTTCTTTATAATTAAGATTTTGCTTAATTTATTGAATTTCGTTCAGAAACTTAAATCTAAATTACTTAATACTAGTTTTAAATAACATAAAGTTAGGTTTAGAAATCTGAATATTAATTTTTAAGGTTTTGTTTTTTTACTTAAATATTCGTAAATTATGGCAAGTGAAAAAAAAATAAATGAAACAATATGCCTCAAATGGGTTTATTTACATCCAGCCTGTTGATGTTACATTTGCTTACACAAGTTAAAATGTTAACTTGGGCAATCCTGCTCTGAGACCTTGAGCCACTACGGCAGGGGGTGGCAGTTCCACGATGTACACAGCATCGCCAACAGCATGGTTCGAGGTTCCAGGTTCGTTGCTGCGGATGACGGCCTTGTACCCGTCCTTGCCAGCCGTATACTCGACGTTCCTGTACACTCCCAGAGGATCCGTGTACCCATAGCCACCCTTGACAGCTCCTGTACCGTCAGAGACTTCTCTTCGGTGCTGGGTCATGCCCAGTCCATCGCCGAATTCATACCCAAACTCGTAAGGTCTGGGCAATTCTTGGATGGCCAGCAGAGGACTTGTTGGAACTGCTGGTCCTGCAAGAGCCACAGCTAAGATGGCAAGTACGAAGAGTGCTACCTGGATGGGAGACATCTTGAGGTGCGATACCTGTGGTGGTGTGCAGCTGAGATGAT
>BMAW01116030.1:0-10946 GCA_019974015.1 Nephila pilipes | reverse complement strand
CCAGCGACTATTTCCTGTTCTCAGATCTCAAAAGAATGCTGGCTGGGAAGAAATTTTCGTCGAATGAAGAGGTGATCGCCGAAATTGAGGCCTATTTTGAAGCAAAGGACAAATCGTACTACAAAAATGGTATCGAAAAGTTGGAGGGTCGCTATAATCAGTGTATCACCCTTGAATAGAATTATGTTGAATAAAAAAAACTAATTTTGCTAAAAAAATATGTTTTACTATGGTAAGCCGGGGACTTTTCAAATGACCTGTTAATGTCTAAAATTATTCGAGGTCACATTCAAACAATTTTATTAATCCTCGCCCACATTTTGGCAATAGAACAAATCGTAACTTATTTTCAGCAGGGATTATCGCCTTCCCCCTGTGGAATTTGTATAAGACAAGGCATTCAAAATGCATATAATTGGTCACAAATATGTCTTTTGCGACGACCAATTTTTTGAGTAAATTATCCATATCTAACTCAGTTTCCCTGTGCATAGGAAGCTCTATTAATCCTGAACAAAATCTCATGAAAAATCAAAACAACTCTACTGAAGTCCGTAGGCAGTACACTAACAATTGCTAGTGTTAAGTACTCAACTTGTTCCTAATCTGGCTGGTCCCGAACGAAGGTAACTGGAAGAATTGTGAGACATGTAAGTGAATTTCGAATTTCTACGAAATTAATATTAACCATATAGTGTTTTCGATCTTAGGGACCAGTCCCACATGAATTTCTTTTTGATCGTGGCTTCTATCCAACTTATAGGGTGCATGAGTAAAAAGGAAAGCAACCTCCCTAATTTTGGCCTTGTCTTAAAGAGTATCTTGTGGTTCATATACCACTATACATTTTTGTTATAGTTCATATACTACTAAATTATACTTTCTATGTCTATGATTCTATGGTTCAAACATATCCACAAAACACAAAAGCATAGTTTCTTTTGTATTTTATTTCAATATAAAATATATTTATAAAAATATTTTGAATTGTATGTGTTCATGAATTTTTTTGTTTTTATATTGTGTTAAACCACCACGAATGTTGATATACTGATAATTTTGTGTATTTAACTACTTTTATTTCTTTTATTTTTAAAGTGTTTTTTTTTATCTCTTTGAATATTTAATGGACTGCATAGACACTGATGCACATTCCTAGTTAGGTTTGATTTTGTGAACTGAAACCATCAACTTAAATAGTTGTATCAGCTGAAATTATGCTGTTTATAATTTTATACTTCGGTCATGTTTTATATAATTCATTCTGTTTTGTTACTGTTTACCTTACATACGATTACTTGTTATGATATATTTTAGCGTGACAGCATTTCAATACATCCATGTTTACGTAACATATTCATGTGCAATTTCTTAAAATTTTTTTTCCTTTATTGAAATTACTTGGGTTTTAAAAATGTGAAGGGAGTTTTAGGTATCGCTCTCTTTGGATTCCAATTTTTGGTATAACTGTTAATCTAAAACTTAATATTTTTCTTAGACACTCCGGAAAGGTATGGTTATGTGTTAGGGCCCAACGCCCATCCTCATCTTGCGAAGGGGGAAAATTTGTAATGATTCAACTTAAATTTGTAACAGTTTCACTAAAAGTACTTTAATTTTCTAATTTTTGTCATTATTTAACGCAAAAGTAAAAAGTTCATTCTTATTTCCTGATACAATTCCAAATTATTCTTCAATTTATGAGATCACGTGCTCATAAAAATTTACTGAACATACAGTTCTCAAAATTGAAGACCTGTAGGGCCTACTAGGCTGTTGGAGGCCATTTAAATCCTTCAGAATCTCTACATTTTATACCATGTGATTTATTACGAATAAGGGAAAATTCTTATCTACAAAAGCGAAAGTAAGGAAAAATTATTGCTCTGGACAGAAATCAGAAATGACTACCGATAATAAACTGCTTCTCTACACCTCCGTTATGTGTCCGATTATCTCTTACACTGGTCCAGTGTGTGTGTGGGGGGGGGGGTATGTTTGTAAATCGAATATTGAAGTTCTAGAAATCATCCAAACTTCAATTTTCAGAATGATTGTAATAGTTAGATGATTCATGCGCAATAATGAAGTTCGTAAGGCCTTTAATATAATCACCTTTCGTAAACGCATTCAAAACTTATCAATCAATTTCTTCAACTCGTTAACCAATATTCAAAATCTTGAACCATACCAATCTCATAATTTTACAAACCGGCCTCGTATCCTCCACCTCAACACCGACAAACCCTCCTAATTTCTTCTAAATTGTAATATTTTAATTGAATTCATTTCAAAAATCATACATAAACTTCTTTTTCATCAAAATTTCTGCTCAAAAACTCCCACTGGACTAGCTCCGCCCGCTCCATATATACTCCTTTAAACCCTTCTTAGGGCAGCCAATAGAACCATTCTCTTCCCTCCAATCAAAATTCTTCTTTTCAAACCTAACGAAAAACCTCACGTTTTCCTCCAAGCTTCGACTAACCTTAGAATTCCCGTCTCTGACCTGTGCAGACGTCTGATTCTGAGCGCTTTCGTTTTTTGCCGAAACCTTACGCTTTCGAGCACTTTCAGTGTTTTTCAATGTATACAGATTAATTTACGGTTAGTTTTGTCGATTTCTCAAAATGAATTTTTCTTTACATTTTTCATTACTGCAAAACTCATTATCTCAAAATGTTATGCATCAATGAACCTAAATTATATATATATATATTTCAAATACTTATACATAGTATAGACCATTCTTTAGATTTTATGTTGAGTATAAATTTTTTTATGTTGCAATAAAGTGAAAATTACAATGGCTTTTAAATAAAATTTCAGTGTTCAGAAACTCGAACTACCATAGCTTCCTACGTAAGGACTATGATATCAAAATAATAGTCTATTCTCTATATAAGATTATATTCTATATTATTCAATTTACAAGATTTCAATATATTTATTTTCTTTTCAGTTATCATGTTTTGAGTAAAGTCCTAATTTTTGCTTATATTTGTGTAAAATATCCTATTGACAGTAGAAATATACACTGGCAAAACTTTTCTTGTGTGTTCTTCTGATTTCGAAGCAGTATAAGATCCTGAAATATGAATTTGTTTGCAAAATTCAGGTTAATTCAAAAAATTTTCTCCGAAGGTGTATTGTCCTGTAGCTGCTGAGACCGTAGGAATTGACAACGAATCAATACTACAAATTTTACATAGCAAGGACTGAGGGTTTACATAAAATGACCAAGATTTGAGTCCATTGAAGCTATGAAAGAGAAAGCGGCCTGTTTCCTGAAGGAGTTGACAGAAGAAGACTTTCAGTTCTGTTTCGAACAATGAAAGATTCGCATGGAACATTGTAGGGATAGAGGAGGGATGTATATTGAAGGTGATAATAATTAAATATATATGGAATCAAAATAAACAGCGTCAGTCTCGTTATTTAATAGACCCACGTCGTATTTTTATTAATCTTGCTTACAAGAATTTGTTTATTTAATAAATTCTACAGAGGAGAGAATTACGAAAACCCGATTATTTTTATATTTAACATTTATATTGTTTACAATGCGATAAAAAAATTTAATTTGATTTAATATTATTATCCCCACTCATTGATATGCCCCGTCAAATAAAATTCCTATTGCGAGGCAATCACAATCCCTTCAATTCAGGGTCTTCTGATCGTGACAGAATCCATCAAAACAGAACAAGAAAAAAACTTATTGATGTTAACTCTTTGACATTCTCTTTAGGACCATAGTTCAGGAAGAGAAAACTCGGAAATTGCACTGTGATAAATCACTCACAACTAGTCGGCATCCCTTCTTGGAAGCCGGCAATTTGGGATCACACGTTTCCTATCATTTGCAGTGATATCGCACTCACGTTCACTTTTGATCGAGATAATAAAAATCGAACAGAAAGGGATAGGAGAAAATGAGAATTTTTCGCAAAAAGCGGATTTTTTTAAGAATAAAATCAATCATTTGCATATTCTCGGCTAGTAAAAAAACGATAGTTTGAAATAAGAACTTGTAGTCCTTTTCTTGATTTTACGCTGAATTTATTTTTATTTTGATACAGTGCTGTTTCTGAAATGCAGTAAAATAAATAATAAAAAAGAGGGATAGCGAAACACGCAGTGTCTTAAGACATATATTTTTTTTCTTGAAAGTAAAAGGATAAATTCATATCAGATGAATTCATTCTAAGGAGGGGGTATACACTTATCGTTAAAAAAATAGCTCCTAGAAGAAATAATTTGACTGAAAGGATAATTGAAAGTAAGCTAATACTCACCAATAACAAGAAGTCATTAAATACTGAGCGTGAGCATGACAAAATTTATTGGTCAAAATACAAAATCATTACAATTCTCAATATGATGTTGGGCAGTCATTATTTTCTAATGCATTCAGTCGTAAGTCAGGGCATGAAGCTGTAGATGCTCTTAGCGATGTCTCAACTTGACTCATTCCGTGCAGTTAGAGCTTACGCATACAGATCTTACATATTTTGTAATAGCGGTGGAGTCTTAATACCTTAATTGAAAGACTTTTTACATTCCATTAATTTTCTATGAGCAACAGGTCTGGAGATGCTGCTGACTTAGCATAGCTTTGCGAGAGAAGCTCTTGAGAAAGCAGCGGTATGAACATGAGCGTTTTCTTATTGAAATAAAGGACTGGTATGGACGTTCACAAAAAAGGAATGACTACCGGTCGAAAATCCCTACTAATGAGCTGTCGTAGTGGTTCTGAGGAAGACGAACTGTAACCGGGTATTGTACGAAAATCGCAACAACTACCATTACACCTTTCTGTCTGGATATAAGACGAGTGAAAACAAATCCTTCATTGTAGCCCTGGCCACGTTTCCTCCATACATGAATGTGGTTGTCATCCTTACCAAGACAAAAGCAAGGCTAATTACTAAAGATGGCCAGATGTCAGTTAATGTGGCTTCATACAGCTCTTTTGTGACACCATTGCAGTCTTTGTTGACGTTGCTGTGGTGTTAGGAGTAATCTCCTTAATGGTTGGTCTCCTTGCAAGTCACGCAAAATCATACAGCCGTCTTCGAATGTTATTGACATTCAAGGGATACAGAGACGGCATCACTGCTCGCGGAATGGTACCAATCGGTGTGTTTCACGCTTTCCAGATACTGCTTCAATCTATCCTATTAGAAGACCGTATAGCTTTCCTTGAGAATACTTATCGTGAGCGATAATGTTCTTGTATGCAATTTTGCCAACACTAAGAAAATGTAACATCCCCGTGACCCTTATAAAGTGCAATCCGACGCAGTGACCACCAGCCTTCGAGCAGTCTTATGATACTGCCCGTCTCAAAGGCGTTCAATTGTTTGAATGGCTGTCGTTTTCTTTCCAATGGCATTCTAATATTTAAATTGATAAATTAAACCCAAGCACATTAGTTAGAAGAAAATTACACGCTTTGAGAGAACCTTTTAAAAGGTCCATAGTAGTATGGTTAGTCACGAGTTGGCTGACATTCTTGCCACTGACACGGCTGATACATAAATTATTTGTATATCTAACAGAGATGATTGATTTTCTTTATTTGTACTTACGTACACGTACCTTCCTTCCTTTTAAGTGTAACTTTCTTGACTATGAGTGTATATAGAAGCAATGAAGGAAGATAAATAGTATATTATAATATGAACATATTATTAAGAAGGTTAACTACGTAATAGTAATATTTGCAAAGATTTACTGATTTTCTACCCACTTGTTGGAAATAGTTCTTAATTATGAAATGACAGTTTTAATGAATAGTTTGAGGGATTAAATGTATACTCACATGTGAAAATTAAACATTTTTTAAGCGTTTCAGTAATAATTTTTATACATACAAAAATAGAAATGTATAAAAATATGGTTACTTTAAATAAATAATTGAAAAGATATACTTTCTTCTGAATTGCACCTCTTTATTGATCTGTTGAAGGAATTTGATGATGACAAATTTTATTACAATGCCACAGATTCCGTTATAAAACCATTTTACCCTTTAATTTTTTCATGTTTTCCCAAACAGTTACAAAACTTTATATGATTTTAAGTTTGTGGTAGGACTGAATTGATTTCTATTTCTTTTTTCGACTATATAATGAAATGGATTTTATTAAATATTAATATCAATTATTGTTAAAACTTTGTTGATTCTTGAAAGTTTATTTAGATGTTTTTTATTTTTAAGGCAAGTAAATTGTTACATTTAAATTTTGTTCAAATGTAATTGAGCATATGTATGATAATTTTCAATTATTTTAACTCATTAACATACTATGCCAATTTGCAGTTAAAAGTAAATATTTAGATGCATACTAGGATTTTTGAATTTGTAAAACAGTTCGATCTTGAAATGTAAAGTCTGACCTAAAGTATAACCGTAAGCGTGAGTTATTTTCTTCGTTATTTAATTTCACAGGTATCTTAAAGTCTAAGTAAATAATGAATAAGTTCAAAATTCCTATTGAAGATACATAAGAGAAGGATAGCGCAGTTTATTACCTTATCTAAGAATATGCAAGATCGACCTCTCTTGATTCACTTTTAACTTACTTAATCATTGTTTACTTTCAAATAATAAAGTATTAACTTACCAAATCAGTCATAACGACTACAACTTCTCAATTATAACAGATTTAACTCCTATTATTCTTAACACTTCCATTAATTTTAACAAAAAGTTTAACTACGATGATTCACTCCAATAAATTAGCATCTATCCTTTTGTCGTTATTCTCCATTTCCCTCCTATTCTCTTTCATTTCTATTTCGCTTATATATAACCATCTCTAATTCAATTCACTACACTTCTTATCTTATTTTCTTAATCCCGTTTTGTTAGGTTGGCAAGGAGTTATAATTATATCGAATTGAACTTACTAAAAAGATTACGAGTTTAGTGAAGAGAAAATCGCGAATAGCCTAACGTTACGAAATTAGTTTTCATAAATTCTTTTTCAAGAAATTAAAGTTGCCATGATAAGCAATTTTAAGTAAAAATCCTTTTGATCTGTGTATCGTAGATACAGTAATTATAAAATTTTTATTTTTGATAAGAGAATGATTAATACTGGAATATAATGCTCTAACATCTATGATACATTTTTTTAAGAAAATAAAGAAAAAACAAATATTGGAAAGATAAAAAAAAGTACTTGTTGCAAATAATTAAAATCGATAAAATGAACTGGGAGATAGTAAAAGAGTACTCGGGTAAGTTCTTTTTTTAATGTAGATCTGGACCGAACCAAGCAAAATATAATTTAGTAAAAAGGATTTTTATCACTTTTCTCATTTTATTTAGGGAGTGAATGTCTGAGTTCTTCATTTTTAGTTGATTGAAAAAGATATAAAAATGCAGGAGGAACACTAATGTTTGATAGAGTATATATCTTTATTTGTTTGTTAGACATTCAGAAGTTTCTAGACTACTGTAAAAAAGAAAAGAGTCTGATATTTGTGCAATCGATTTTTTCAGATTCCGGAGAACATCATTGTGACTACATACGTATAGTGTATGTCTGTGATGAATGCTGGCATGTGTAAATATTGCTGTATGAATTTATTTTTCTTAACATATTTCTTGAGCTATTATAAACGAAGAACGTAAATTGGGAAGAATAATGGGAGTATGCTTTTCTTCAATTGTTCTCATAACCTTTACACCCTGAATGGGTCAAATCAACCAATCTGTATAGTTTAACTTAGGCTTGCTCTCTAATGGGTTTTTATAATAATATTTTAATTTTTAGGTATTCCTCATACATATATAAATTTGATTTGTTTATGACGTCTTAAGAATCGTAAAATTATTTTTTTTCCCAAAAAAAGGAAAAAAAAAAAAAAAAAAGCATTTTACCTGAGTTGGTCTAATAAATCTTTATCACTATAGAAAAGTATGAAAACAAATCAAGTATTTTTGGTGGGTTTACTTTTTAAATAATTCTCATTAGCCATCATGTGATTAAGGAATATTATGCTCATTATTTTATTTTCAACCAGATAGGTTAGTCAATTGGTTTTGTTAACACCGCCCTAAAAGATGTAAAATATGTTGCTCTCGTTAATAAAAACAAAAATAAGCCAATCGAAAGCTCTATGCAAAGGTTTGCAAAGAACAGATTTAGCCACCCAAGGTGCGCTTTTTTATAATTATTATTAAATTACTCAATTAAATGTATGAATTGAACGAAGAAATATTCAGAAATGGACAATAGTAAACTTTTCCGATATTAAAATTAAAGGAAACTATAAATTATTAAATATAATATATCTAAGCTAAATGTAATTAAAATTAAAGCAAATGATTTATTATTTAATTGAATATATTTAAGCTAAATGTAATTAAAGTTGAAGCAAACGATAAAATATTGAAAAATGATCTAGTATGCCAAAATTGATCCACCTAAAACAATAGCTTCTTGGGTGGCTGATAAAATTATACAATGTAGATTCTATATGCAAATTCTATACATTAGACGGATGCAAATTCTATACATTAGATATTGCTGGTGAATCTACATATATTCCATGCATGAGGTGGTCGTCGTAAACTAGTGGGCAAGGTCGCGGGGTGTGGGTCGGCGTTGTTTTTGTCGAATCACTGATGATCATACTGTGTAGTGGGGGCGATGCACATTAAATCAGATTGAGGTTCCATATCCTCCCGTTAGCGTAGTGTGGATGTTTGGAAAAAGTGCAAGCTGAGGTGTCATTCTGTCACTTGACAGATTCTGAACTACGAGGTCCATCACCAATAGCCGTCATATTGATTTTCAGTGCAACGTAGAAAAGCAATCAAATCACATCTATGCATATAAGATATTGTTTGTAAAGTTTTATATTCAGTTAAGCGGATATTGCAAATGAGTGTATATTTTTTTAAAGATATGTGTGAGTGCCTGCCTTCGGAGCATTATTTATATATATAAAAAGAAATCTTTGAAAAAACTTGTTTTTAGTTGCAATGGTCTATAAAATTATAAATTCAAAAGTCAATTTCATAAACTTTTTTTTTATTTTTCAAATCTTGGTCATATTTGGTTAAAATTTAGTAAAAATTGACATTTACGCTAAAGTTCATAAGGAAATTCATAATAATTTATTTCACTTTTTATTTCAATGGTACATTTAATACACATGTATCTGTGTTGTTAAGTAGAAAAATATAGTTAACTCTTAAACTTTTTGAGTTATACCAAAACTTTTAAGCCCAATTTGATTTTACAAAAAAAAAAACCTGATTTTACAAAATCACTTTTTTAAATAAAAATAACTCCAAAATAAATAGTTATATAATTAAAAGCTGTGTTTGAGATTCACAACATACCTAAAAATATACAGAATATTGAGGTAAAATTTCATTTCAATATATGATATACTTTTTAAGAAATGAGATTTTTTATAATAAAGAAAATCGCAGCTTTTCAGAAAATGCAAACCTATAAATAAAAATCAAGTGAAGAAATAGCCACCAGATACGCCTACTACTATAATAAATAAATAAATAAAGCTAAATTTTATATTTAAAAAGTGATTCTTTATTCATATTGATTAAAAAGGAAAAAACAGCCATTTAAATGTATTATTTACATTTCTATAGCTTGGTTTCGGTCTTGAAAAATTCCTTTTACCTTAGATACCTTAGAAACAAATGCAAACCATTTTTAAAATCATTAATATATGGGCTTTAATAAAAAGTAATAAAGGAACTTTCGAAAATTTTCAACAAAACAGTGATTTTTGGGTAGGCACATGACTTAATCCAATAACATAAGCAAATTTCAACATATAGCAACTCGTTATGCATTTTATTGAAAATAAGTAATTTCTAATATAAAGCATTTATATTTTCGTAAACTAATTTCTTTTTGTCAGGTGAATGTCATTTACAGAAATATTTATGAGTAGTTTTACTTTATTCAAATTCTACAAAGCGATATTATTTTCTTTTACTACAATAACTGTTCTCAATTTCTTCCTAAAAGAAAATCAAGTCACTGAATGGAGAGCGGCAAAAGAAATTCAATCCCCGTCGACTACAACTAATCTCGATCTTGATCGCATCCTCAAAAGAACACGGCACATCACTTAACAATCATGTTCATAGAGGAAGGGCAGTTTTCCTCTCTCTTCCGATCGAATTTTATTGGTTTTTCGTGTTATCGAATTGCTCCCTTTTCTTCCCAATAACTTTTTGCTATCGGTAATCCTAAACGGAAGCAAAAACAACACAAACAAATACTACTGGCTTTCCAACACGTAATTCGCTCTTTCGGATTAACCATCTTGGTTTGACTTCTCTAACCATGGTGACTCGGAATCTAATAAACGCCAAGAAGCGGTCTGTGGTTCTTTATTTCTTACCATGTTTTGGCCCGGATGAAAAGGAATTATTTGCCAGAAGTCTGGAATGTAATTTTCTTATTGTGAGGCTTTAGATAATTCTTTCTTTTCTTCCTGTTTGAATCTTGTTTCAGATACAAAAGTTTTTTTTTTTTGCAATTTCTTGTCTCTGGTTCGAATCTTGATTCTGTAAAGTCCTATTGGGCAAATTAATGGGGACTGCAGCACATTTGATAGAATTGGCCTATAAATCCTTTTTTTTGTACTGTGTGCAGATTTAGAAATATATTGTCTTCGTCATCAGGAATGCTAGATTTGCCTTATGGTTTTTGATCAAGGGACTTACTATATAACGCCCCCCCCCCCCCCATTTATTCATTTCTGAAATCAGCGTTTACCAACTAAATAGTCACTAAGTTGAAGTCTAAGTATACAATTAAGAAGATGAACATAAGTATGAGTTTTAAGAGCACAATTATGAAAATGAACATAATTATGAATTTTAAGAGCACAATTATGAATATGAACATAATTATGAAGTCTAAGTACACAATTATGAAGAT
>BMAW01116029.1:0-27912 GCA_019974015.1 Nephila pilipes | reverse complement strand
AAAAGTTTTGTGTCTTTGTTAGGTCTAAAACTTTTCAGACCACCTTCATATACATATATATATATATGTGTGTGTGTGTGCGTGCGTGTATGTGTATGTGTGTGCGTGCTTGCGTTCGTGTGTGGGAAGGTGGTCTGAAAAGTTTTAGACCTAACAAAGACACAAAACTTTTTCTATATATGTTTTTTTATATTTATCTACATAGTCTGCTTGTAAGTCTATTCACTTCTCCCAGCGATGCACTCATCTCTTTAATCCATCCAAATAGTACTCAGCGTCTTTCTCTGGAAAATAATTGCATACGAAAGTAATTGTCTCCTCATTTGACGAAAATCTGTCCTCTTTGCACAATTTTTAGAAAAGGGAACAAACAGAAGTCGTGTGAGACTAGGTCTGGTGAGTAAGGAGGAAGCTTAGTAGTTAAAACCATAACTCGTGGATTTTCACCATGGCAACCGGTGAGGTGCGAGATGGCACATTGCCTTGGTGAAGCATAACTTTTTTCTCTGCAATTTCTGCCTTCTGCTTGTCAAATAATGATGCGTAGTATACTCTAGTAATGGTTTTTCCTGTTTAAAGATAATCGATTAAGATAACACCATGACTATACTAAAAAGTAGTCATCCTCCCTTTCTCAGCAGAAAAAACAGTATTTGCTTTTTATTTTTTATTTTGGAGCCGATGTCTCCTCTGCGGTCCACTTTTCTGACTGTATTTTTGGTTTGGGCGTATAATAGTGCATCCAAGTTTCATCTACACTAATTAATAGGTGCCCAAACTCGAATTTATTGCCCCTAAATTGTTCGAACAGAGTGTTGGAAGTGTTCATTCGAACACGTTTTTGGTCTAACGCTGGGGTCTCAAAACTTTTCAACCTGAGGATTACATTAACTATCAAACAGTAGATTAGGGACGGACTACATATTCGAGGTGCAAATAAAAAAGAATCAAAACACAAACACGATTTTGGACTAACATGAACTAACGCCTCTGCTGAACATTCATCGCCCTCGCTTTAATTCGACGGTCGTCTAGCACCTTTGGTGAACTTTAGCGTTGTTATCGTCAGTGGTTGCAGTTTTTGGACGTCCCGAAAGTTCAACGTCTCTCAAGCTGGTACAGCACATTTATATTCAGCTGCCCAAAATTTCACGGTAGTAAATGAAGGTTTATTTTTAATTTGCGTAGGCATATTGCCTTTCAAAAAAAAATTATTTAATGACTGCACGATACTCTATTTTTCTCATTTTCACAAAAGCACCCACATTGACTCACTCAAAGGATTTTCAAACAACAATTGCACATCCAAAATAGCTGAAATTTTCGTAAGTACTTGTCAACTAGATAACCTAGCTTTTATTGACGAGTTCTGTCATATTCTCGTTAGGTTGGAAATTTTTCAGACCATCCTCGTATATATATATATATACAGAGAGAGAGAGAGAAACAGAACAGAAATTTACATTACCAAAATAATGAGGAAGAAAACAATAAATATGTAGACCATACAATATGCAAAAGTACATATCTAGGCATGAAAAGAAAAAAAATTGAGACTTCGGGGGAAATAAACCATAAAAGAAAAATAAATATAACATTTGTAAATTCTGAATCTGACTTTTGACAGAATTATAGGTTTTTAATAGTTTTACAGGCCCAACATTTCCTTACATAAAAATGTTGTTTAATAAAATACGGAACTACCACAAGATAAAATACACCAAAGTCTAAAAAACAAAGTAACATTAGTAACCAAAAAAATATTGAGAAGTAGAAAACCCTTACATTAAACAAAGGGGAGAGAGAACAATCTAATATTCAAGCAATCAGATTAAAGAAGACTTAATACTAACATAGATAAATTTCTTAGAATAATCAAATTTTAACTAAAACAAGCAATGAATTTACCACCTTTAAAAACAATTATAGCAATGCCATCTGTTAAAGAAAACGTCATTTGTGATTATTAATTAATGTGACACCTAGAAGCAGTAGAATTGGAACAGGCGACGGACCAAGTAATTTTGAGCCTATGAAAAAGAACACTATAGTAATAAATTATTTTTTTAAAAAAAAAGATTCAAAGTTAACAATAAAAGAAAAGAAAATTGTAAACAAAATAAAAAGAATACAATGTTATTGAAATATAATTATAAATGAAAAACATATTTTTCAAAACTAAAAAAAAGAAAAACTAAAAGTTACATTTATAAATATTAATTAATTTAATAAGAGAATTAGCATCCAAACAAGTTTTCTTAAATTTATTCTTATTCTAGTAAATTGACTATGTCTTAGACATCCTTCTAATATTCCGTAAAATTTTGTTATGAATTAAACTTCTTAATATAATTATACCTAAAGAACTATAAAATAAGATAACTTTATGAATTCTTATTTATAAATTCTGACAACATGTCTCTTTTATCATAAAAATAATTTAAAATTTTATTATTCATTTGAAAAGAAAATAACATCTTCAATATATCTAAACATTCCAAAAGTATTATATATATATATATATATATATATATATATATATATATATATATATAATACTTTTGGTGTGTGTGTGTGGACGTACGTGTGTGATATCTTCAATACATACATGTATATATGCTTGTATTGAAGATTATACACTAAATTTGAAGAATTTTGTGCTTCGTAAAAACACACTCTGCTAATTACCGTATCATCCGCTTATCGTGGGATGCCCGATGGTAAAATGAAAAGCTTCATGACCCGGATGCTAAGAGTCCTAATGCTATTTTCACAATTTGCGTCACGTTGAAGTAATGACAAACACAACACACCCTAAAATCCACTTATGACTTATTGGAAGCATAAAAATTGATAAAACTCGAAATAACAAACACAGCGCCAATTGTGACCTTGTACAAACACCAACAAAACAAAATGGATAATCTACAGCAGAACGTCACTACAGAAGTTATAGAGAATTATTATCGGCAGATCTTGAAATTTTAAATTACGGTTAGGTAATGGGGATCTCATTGAGTGGGTACCTCCTTTTCTAATTTCTACATGGTACAACAATTAAGACTTTGAAACTCTGTTCTTTTAAGCGAGTAGCAACTTTCATCATTTTATACTACGAGTCTAGAGTAAAACATGAGATTTACTATTGAGTTTTATTTTAAGAAAGAATTACAGAACATCACTAAATTATTTAAAATGTAGCACATCAGAGAGATTCCTTGTTGTTTGAATAACGGTAATGAGTTACAAGAACTAACTAATTAAAGATACTATTGTGTGTGCAGGAAATATCAACTGATAAATAACATCATCATACAATTAGTTCTTAGAAAAGACTTGATTAACATTTATAAATTCCTGTACGATTCAACGCGTATCAATTCTTGAGTTGAAGTAAGTGTCGAAAAACATGATTACATCTTTCGATTAAAGGGTAGATGTTTATTAAATAAAATTTATGCTGCAGAAAGTTGTTTAAAAAAAAGCAGTGGAAAAATCAATCAATATATGTCGAAAAATTATTTCACGAATGAGAATTATTAGGCAAAATGATATTTATTGTCCATATTAGGTTCTTTAATGATACATAAAATGTTTTAAAAATTATTAAAACCCCTCAGTTAATTATATTTTATATGGGGTAAATCGAATAAAATAAAGTTATTCTAGACTCATTAATGGTAATAAAACTTATTTCTTCTTCGAGAAACACATTTATATCAGAATTAAGCAAAAAATCTCAAATAGAAATAGAACTTTATCACTTTAGATGAAGCATTAAAATACATTTCTTCGACATCGTCATTTATCAAAATGAGTTTCAAATACCTTAATGACAAAACCAAGAAAGAAGCATTTGAAGTAATCCATAAATGCAACGTCCCAAATATGGCATTTTTTATTGATTATTAAATACTCGACACTAGTATTTAATGGGATATTAATCTTGAATGAAAATTATTTCAGACCTGGAAGTATTCAATAAAGATTCCAGGTTACGTGTATTTTTTTTATTTGCAAAATCATTTTTATGTAATTACATTTGATGAATTGTATCGATTATAGTTCGTTTTTTTCACAATTTCTAAAAATAGGCAATCAGCAACATTTAAAAACGCTAAAGAAAGACTAATAAATATTTGTTTGCTTAGTTACAGAATTATTAAATTCGTATAGTTAATCGTTTAACTGTAAAATTTTACAATAAAATAATTAACAAACCAATATATTAATAACTTGAGAAATAAGTTATCAATACATTTACTATTTCTTATATTTAATACAATTTATTTAATATGTAACTTAAGTATAATGTATTTTATCAATATTTGCTTTATTTTATAATTAAGTTAATAATATATCACTATTCTTATTTCTCAGATGAATCATTAAGCACACATAATCTTGTTTAAAAGAAAGTCTTTACAATAATTTATAAACTGAACTTTATCGTGAAAGCAGGAAATTTGAGACAAAAATAAATTGAAAAAAAGGAGAGAAATTTTAAATGCGTTGTTGTTCAGTTTTATCTCAACGGAAATGACGTTCCTATGTCGAGTCTGAAGTATTCAGGAAGAATAATTGATAAGAGAAGTCAGTTTGAAGTTTTGAAATCCAAAATATTTCTCAAAAAATTATTTTTAAATAGTAATTCCTTTTTCCGAATAAATTATTCAGTTTGGCAGTAACTCTTCAGTTTAAGTCGTTCAAAAATGCATTTGTATTTTCAAATATGTTATGCAAAAATTTTTCATTGTACATGCACATAAGACTGATTTACGGTTTGATTAAAATTTTAATTCATATTTATAAATGTAGCATGTATTATAAATCAAAAACAATTATCGATTAAAAAAATTTTTGAATAAAAGCAACTTTTTGAAAATTCATCCAAACTAATTCGTTTCCACTTTTGTTCCTTAATGAAGTTACCAGCAGAAAATCGTCACTTCTTATATCAAGACTTTTTTCTCAAAGCTCCTGGAAAATAAATCATGCTTGAAGTTTACTTTGCTCTGTATCTTATATATTTAGTCAAATAAAAATATTAAGTCAATTTTAAACATGGACAAAAGGAAAAAGCTATTCTGAATTTTATGTCAGTTTCAGTAAATTCTTTGTTTATAACTTTCTTAATATGACTAAAATTTAAATCATCTCTTACACATATTTTCCAGATAAAAAGAAATTTACTATTAACAATCTAAAAATTCGCTTAGTTTAATGTATGAAATACCCAACAAATCAAAAATAGTTACTTAAAAATACACTCAAAGTACATGAAAATGGCATTATTTTTGGAAAATCTTCTGAACCAATAATAAAAATCTCCTTAAATTTTTTATCAGTTACTCTGTGACGGTTGCTTATATTTTTATATTTATTTTATATGATTTTATTCTGTTCTACAAAATTTACTTCTTCCAGAGAGTCCACATTCATTTTCTAAAGATTACGTGAATCGATGATGAATCCAAGCATCTTCCATTTTTTCTATAAAATACTTTTTTTATGAAAAAAGAGAAAGGTAGAAAGATCATTGGCGAGTCAAAGGGAGAGATTAAAGGAATTGAGACCACCTATGTGATATTTTGCAATTCAATTACTGACTCTATGCTGAGAGCAGCACATCAAATCAATATATATATTTAAAGGTATATATATATTTTAGTTATATTGGGCTGCTTCCATTTCTCTCAAATACATTCTTACTTTTGTTATTCCTCTCAAAATGAAGATTATAAACACACTCCATGACGTAAAAGAATGAATAAATTTTTAGTCTGATTTCTTTGCGCATACTTGGTTCATACTTCAATGGTTCTGGTAGCTGAATGCTCATTGTTGCGAGCTCGCGACTGGCGTTGTTTCCAATGAATTATAGGTTAGAATCCTGAAGCCACTAAAACCCACTAGTATGGCATGGGTCTTAAGTGGACCATGAGCCCTTAGTGGATCCCATTAGCATGATGTGAAAGTTTGGAGAGGGAGATACTGAAGCTCAGATATCGCCTTCGACACTTGAGAGAGGTTCAAAATTACGAGGTCCGTCACTAATAGCCTTTGTTTTTCGACGTTAATCTATTAATTGGCGCGAAATCATCAGAGGCTTACTTCGAATAAGCCAAATCAATTTTGCCCTGACATAACTACTTTGTACGTAACATTAAAAATATGTATAATGATTGACGTTGGTTGCAAATAACAGCTATGGAGCAAAATATTATTTATTGCTATTTATCGTTATAAGAAAAAAAATTACGAGGCATTTTCCCAAAAAATGTATAATATAATTTGCTTGGTTTTATAGAAAAACTAAATTATAAATAAATTAAAGAGAAATTCTAAGAATTAAGCTTCAATACTATAAAAAGAAGAAAAATTATTTACTGATGTTACTGGAAAATGTTAATACTTAAATAAGAAGATTATCTATAAATTTAAAGCCATAAAAAAACCAGTTAAATTACCTTTCTTCAATTTGAAGATCATGGCATAGTTTATTCATTGCATTGTGTGTAATGCCTTGGTTTTAAAAAAATATATGTCATTAGACACATATGCCACTATTAATACTTTAAGAGAGAAAGAGAAGTATAAAATTAAAATGTCATGGGGTCAATAACCACATCTTCGACAAGTGGCAAATATGAATGCCTCTCCAGAGAATTTGGAGAATATTAAAAGTTTGAAGTTTTAATTTTTTTTTTTTTTTTTTTTTTTAATAATCCTGAAGACACTCCTGGGACAGAAATGCTGCGAAACGTAGAGGGAGTGTTCTGTAATGAAACATCACTTGCTATAAAGGTGAATGACATGATGCTGAAAATAAAATATGTCGAGGAAGGTTAAAATATGTAATATTTCATTTTATTCTACATTTTATGAGGGAAGAGTTTATAAGCTTGTAAAGAAGTCTACCAGCACAATGAAATGAAAGCGGAAGCTTGCGATTCCCGACAGAAATTTAATTTATAATTCCAAAAATTCCATATTTTCTTTTTCTTTTGAGAGGACTTTGAGCCTTGAAAAATTTAACGTGCATCATCGTTACATGGCGAATCTTTGGTGGCAAACAAGGCTCGAACCCACAACTCGAGAAAAACCACCAGCCATGAGTCTTCGACCATGATCACTAGGTTACTGAGGCCACTTGGTTGGTGAATTGCTTTCGGAAGATTGTTATACGTTTGGCTCACCCAGCATGTTCTCTAGACTTCAACTCGAATGAGTATGTTTGGGATGCTTTAGTATGACTACTTTAGTATTACTGCTCTTAGGATGCTCAAGTACTATTATTCTACATTACTGCACTTCGGATGCTCTCATGTTACTGCACTTATTCCACCTGGTACAACTCTTCAGGGCTTTTGAGCTGCTTTAGCCTCGGTAGCCTAATGGTCATGATTGTGGACTTTCGTCGACGCTGTTTCTATCGAGTTGTGAGTTCAAACCCTGATGCCCCAAAAGACCCACCGTATAATTGGGCTAATGCATGTTAAATCTTTCGAAATCCCAAGTCTTTTCGTTGGAATGGTGTGGAAGTTTGAAGTGAGAGAGGTACCAAGTCAGGCGTCGCTCTCGTCATTTGACCAAGGTTTAAAATCAGTGGCGAATAGTTATAGTGTTGCTTTACAGTGCGATGTTAATGAAAAAATTTGAACTGTCTTAACAAAGCAGTGGGTTTAGATACCAACTACATTTATGAACCCAATCATGTTGAGTATAGAACATCGCTGTCATACTTATATAGCTGTTAGAAATGATAACATTTCGTGTTGAAGCTTATTACACATAGAAATCAGAAATTACGTGTTTGATATGCTTTCATATTGTGTGTTTTCAAGATGGAAAATAAATTTATTGTTTTTGATTGCGTACTTAATTTATGATGCGCGGTTTGATTACTATTTTTACCAAATTTCAGAATTTAACAGAATCACAATTTTCCTGTTTCCTTAATTTTTGGAAATCCGTGTAGTACAGTAAAGAAACTGCGAAATTCATAAATCTAATTTCGATACTCTTTCCAAGAGAAACACAGAGTAAAAAGAGGTGTTCCAAAAACTGTAGGTGAATTTTGTCCTTTTCTAATCGTCATATGTGTGTGCACCGATTTTCACAGTTATTCTCAATATGTAAATTCATTTATGCATATTAATTAGGGAAGCACTTAAATTAACGAACGCATGTAATGTATGATGGGGGGAAATTATTTAAAATTATTACATATTCTAACTAATCAAACTTGTAATTATGGATTTTATGTTTGTACTAATCGTTAAATATAGTAACTATAACCATAACAGCAACTTGATGTTCATAATTAATGATACTTCAATTTTTCAAGTTTTAAAGTTTTTATTTTAAATCTCATTTAATACGTTAACATGTTCTTATTGAATATATTTACTGTTTTTATCAAACTATTATTATCAAGGAAATAAATATAAATTTATACCGAAACGTAAAATAAAAAATAGAAATTATCAAGACATCAAAATAATTTAAGAGTCGAAACGTGACATTTACTTTTAAAAGATAAAAAACAGTGTGGAAACTATCTTTTTACTATACATATTTTTTTAATTTGAAAGCGTCCTTTAAATACCTGAAATTTTATAACATATCAATGATTTTTAAATTCATGGTTATTAATTATGAATTAAAATTTAAGGTTTATTGATATACATTGCTGGTCATTAAAATTGCAACTCCATGAAGTGAAGCAAATTCAAAAAAAGTATTGATTGTACGTAAACAGTATGGAATGAAGACAAAATATTTAAATTTGCAAGTAGTAAGGAAGTTTACAAGAGAGCGAAATTAGTAGGAACTGCTGTCCCCTCCCTGGCAGCTAAAACGGCCCTTACCCGGTTAGGCATTTAGTCGAATTGGGCTAGGATGACAGACACATGCAACTCATTCTTAGAGAGCAAAATAATTTAAGAGTCGAAACGTGACTACAAGTCTACGTCACACTTCATCAACCGTATAAGTTGGAGAGAAGTAGTGGGTCAGTTTCTCAGCAACCCATGACCAGATGTTTCTAATGGTTGACAAATCTGGAAACCACGCAAGCCAGGGCAACAATCGAGTACCTCATGTATTGAGGATGTTCAGAACACAATGTGCAACATACGATCTTGCATTATCTTGTTGGAAGAAGGCGTCTGGCAGGGCTTGAAGAAAAGGCACAACCACTTGACTTATGATGTCAGAAATGTATCTATCTGCTTTCAAATTATCGTCGATTCGAACTAGAGATGTGCGGGCCGTGCACCTAATATATGTCCAAACCATCACACTAGGTCCAGGACCTCTATACCAATATTGAATACAAGCAGACGATGAGCGGTCTCCTCGGAGCCTCCAGACACGTGCATGAACATCAGAATACAGCAAGCAGAACCGGGACCCGTCTGAAAAGACAATATTGTGTCTCTTCTGAATCTAGCTTTATCCAGAGCCGCCTCTCTCTATGCTGTATTGTCAATGGAAGCCGAAGTAATGGTCGCGGTGCTGACAGTCCACGCTGCTGCAAACATCGAACATCGTCGCACCGTTCGAGCGGATACTGGGGATACAAATATGCCTACTTACTGACTAGTGGTCCGTGATGTGATTGTATGGTTTTGCCAGGTATGCCCGGTATGCCAGGTGTGGTTTTGCCGGAGAGTAAATACCTCACAATATGTATTTATTCTCGAGCGTTAGTCATGGGCTCCGACCTTACAAAGCGCTTTTTGAATGAGAAATCCCCTAGGCAATTCTTCTTGTATGCAGTGTTCTAGATGTCGTTTTCCCCTCCTACCTTGTCTAAATGAGCTGAAAAACTAATCATATGCATATCCTAAATTCTTCTTTCTTTCACGTGATTATGACGTTCGTCAGATTATTCCTTCCTGGTACTGCAATTTTAATGTCCAGCAGGGTATATTAGAATAAGTATGATTCGAATATGGAAAGATCCCCTCTGAAAAAAAAGTAGCAAAAAAAATACGTTTAAATAAAATTTAAAAATTTATTACATATAATTTATATTTATTATATATCCATTTATTACATTAAACTTATATTTGTTTTATTATTATATTAATGTTTATGCAATTTGCGCTTATATGCACATGTTGAAAAACTGATGATAGGTTTCATTTGTTATCCTTTTATTTTGAAAAATTTCCATCACAAAGCATCTATTTTTTTAATAATTATTCAAATTCAATATCTGCGTAAAGAGTTTTTTATATTTTTCTCTCCTTTCACTCCAATTCAAACTCATAAATATATGAATGAATTGAATAAGTTTTATTTTCCGAGAGGGACTCTTAGAAGCAATTCTTAAAAATCTCCTGTTTGACTAAAAAGAATGGAAATAAGTTTCATTGGCTTGTCGTTTCATGATTCAGCTTTTCTTCTTCTCTCCATTGATTAATCTGTAATTCTATTATTACTAGAAACGCAATGGAAAACGGAAATGAGTGTAAAAGTTGAATTAGTAGGCCTGAAAATTCTCCAAAAAAAGATTAAATGAATGTTGAAGAATGTCTTGCGAAAATGAACTTGCAAAGGGTTTGATTTTGCTTAATTTTCTTCAGACAAGAAACTTGAAGCTATTGGTGACAGATTTTTTTAAGTTTGAATCACAGTTAGGTATTCAGACTTAAAAATGGGCTGACTGACATGTGGCGTAGTGATGCGGAGGATACAGAGGAAGGGTTGCAGCCCTTTCCCTTCATAAGGATGGTACTATATTGAAATTTAAAAACTCTTTTCATAATGATTTTTTTTTTCGAAAAAATTAATATTCTAAATTCTGTACTCCACATAAATATTCTTTTCACCTTAAAAATAAACAATGAAATTTGAAACTAATTTCGAGACATAAGTTTTAGTAGGAGTCCCTACCCCCTCATGAAAATTTTCTCCCTACACCTGATGATTGATATATCTATCCCCTAATAATCACACTCTATTATGACGGACATCATACTTCAATTACATGAATAAGTCCTGTTATTACTACCGGTATTAGCCTTTCGAAGAAATTAATCTGAAACCAATGTCCTTTACTCAATTAAAGCGTTATTCTGTCATTATAGGTTTCTTCAGAATCTTAATTGATAAATTACTACTATTATTTGTTTTATCAATTATTTATCTTTTTGATGATATTCAATTTGATTGAAAACATCACCAATACGCTGCTGTGTAATTTTATTGTGATATTAACAAAAAAAAAATCAAAGCTTTCGTTGAGTCAGAAAAATTGAAGTAATTTCTAAATACAATACACAAACATGTATTATTCCTAATCTCGTTACACTAGACGTCGTTTAATCAGGACAAACATTTTTAAAAAATCCGTAATTAATAAACGCAAATAAAAAAAAGCTGAATTAGGAGCACAAGACTGTTAATTATAGGATTTTCTACGATAAATAGTGGCTGTGAAGTCATAATTCTTATTTTTTTATTTGGTGGAGTTCATCACTATTCTTTTATTTGAATGATGTCACTTCATAAGAAGCCAAACCTTAGTGAAATGAAAGACCACTTGAATTTTGTGAGAAAATACATTTGAAGTCTACTGGAATGAAATTACAGTGACCACACTTAAAAGGTTCGTTAGTGATCCCACTTACATTAGGATACAATCCGTATTAAAGACATCTGGACTAGTATGAAAGGGCAAGAAACATTTCCGTTTCTCATGAACTTTGATCTTTTATAATCCAATTCTCCAGGGTACCAAAAAAAAAAAAACCGCATCAGATATCCAGTTTTGCAGGTATTATTTCCTCTCCATGTTGGGGTTCTCAGCGACCAATAGCTAAGTTTCTTACACATTCAGCAATTCAACCAAAAGAAAGGATTGTGTCCCATGCTTTTGGATGAAGCGTGACGGATTTAATCCCACACAAAATTTCCAAAGAGAAGGGACTCCAAATATCTGCAAAACTTCCACTAGAATGTCGTGTCCGAGGACATTATAATACTTTTCTAGCGTGGGACATGCACCAAAATGTCATATTTGCATAGTAAATCAAAGTGCAACAAGTACTTTACCTTGTAAATAGCAACTTTATTCAATTTAACAGTAAGTTAGTGTTAATAGTACTCTCTAGGTATTCTATCATTTAACGCAATCAAACCAACCAGCCAAAAAATTATACCTGGATTAGATAAGCATTTGAGGCATCTGTGTCGATTGATAGTTCAAGAAATAAACACTAAGGAAGAAGCAAAAGAGATCCATCGTTTCTTCAAACCAGTGAGCGTGTAAGTGGGGTCAGTGAATATGAACCTGAACTGTCTTGTTTTAAAAAGATTTTTTTATACCTAATACACATAACTTAAGTCAAAAATCAATTTGAATTTTCTCTTATGCAATTATTTACCTATTAGTATAGTCTTATTTCAGAGTGTATATTCTGTTTACTTTACAGTTATATTTTTGTACAGAATATTTAGTTACGTACCTTGGAACATTTTATGGGTTATTTTGTTTACACCGAATTTTCAATAATCAGGACGACTTAGAGTCCCCTTATTTCCGGGTAGTGAGATTCTGCTACATTTAACAATACAAAATATTAGTGATCTAATATCTCGTGATTACAGCCTCTTCCTTACTAGGGATAGGTCTCAATGTTTGATTTTATGTCAAGATACAAAGTTAGGAGAAATAAGCAGGGTTGCCTTGTCCTTAAGGACTAAGGTCCACCCATTATATTTTATGTATGACATCGAACAAAACTTGACAATAAAATGCTGAAGAGGACTAGGAACACCTGAAAGCCTTGAGCCAATTAGAATTGAGAAGCTGAAAAGGGAAGACGATATTTACCAGTGTACGACCAGTGTACTAGTACGAATTAAAAATTTAGTTTATCACATCCCAATTAGAGCTTCTTTTTTATAACGATTTTTATGAGTAATTACAAACTGTTTATCGTAGAAGATGTATAGTGCATGAAATATCATTATGAAAAAAGGAACCTTATTTGCTTCATTTTATCAAAACCAGCATCGTACTAGAATGACGCAATTGGCAGTTGGTAAATAAAATTACAAGTTTAGATCATGATAAGATGACGAGGACATCTGGTAGTTTCTCTTCTAAACTTCCATAAAACGACTGTGACACTTAGTTAATTTAATGGAGTGGCAGAATCTCCCCTAACCCCGCCTTGACACTATAAAACGATTTCCAATAGAATTTAGAATCGAGTCTTAGATGGTAGCCTGAGATGCTCATGAATCAATAATTATATAAACGAGGCAATCATATCACTAACTTTAAAAAAAGTTAACTGTTCAGGAGTGGGGTGATGATAAATAAATTATTGATTTACATTAAGAAAGTGGATGCGAAATTAATGCTTTGGCGAGGGTCTCTTAGAAAAGTAATAATAAAAGATCAGAACCATTAGATGATAAGCAACTGCAATTTGAATGAAAATAAGAAACGAAATTTCTCTGAGAATAATTTTTTTTTACATTCGTTATAAACAAAAGATTTATGATTTGATTTATAGTAATATAGAAAAAGAAAAAGTAGCATTATTTTATAAGAGAGTACATTTTTAAAAATGATTAATTTCTTGAAATTTTTTATGTGAAAGGAAGCTATCTTATGAAAGATTCTACATAATAATTAAGCTGTAATTTTATGAAATGTGGGTGAATGCATATGTTTCGGTGTAACTCTAACTGAATTTTTGAACTATTATTTATATACTTTTTAGTAGCTTATTTAATTGCATAACTTTATGTTTCTAAAACTGCCCCTTAACTGTGAGAAAAACTGTATAAATGTAACTGTGACTCTGTAAGTACATGCAAAAAGGTAACAGTAACTGCGTGTGGTTGTATAGTTCTGCATGGGGTCTTGCAGAACTACACAACCACAAAAGCAACATGCTCATGTATGTTGCTTTTTCTTGTAACTTGTATTCTGATACATAAAGTTGTTAATGTTGGAAAAATGCTATTAACATAATTTCTAAAGATAATTAACCTACAACTTACCCGTTTTCATCCTGTAAAATGACATGCAAACAGGTTCACTTCAGCGGTGATCCATTGGTGAAATAATCGAGCACGCGTCGTTCATGACAAGCCTCTCTCCAAGTGCATCCCGAGTAAAGGTCTTCAAATTATTAAATGTATGCTTTAAATTATAAACTTTGAAAAACCAAGTGGATGAAAATCAACAATTTTTTAATATTTATTATGTCTGTTCATCCCATGTATATGCGAAGCTGGGAGGGTGGCATTATTTCAAACACAGGTGCGCAGGGAATTTTACAACGACGTTAAGTGTCTGAGCTGTTTTTATTACTTCAAATGATAAGTAAGCAAAAAAATTTAACTTTCCTTTACCATTTCTGCATTCTTATACTAAGGTACTCTTTCAAGTTCGGTACGCTTCAACCTTCTAACAAAAATGTCTCTTTCTCGGGGGCTCTATTTTCTTTCATAGAATATGTGAATCCCGCGGTAGCTTAGTGGCCAGGATCTCGGATTTGCAGCAGACGTTTCGTCGAATCGTGGACTGGAGCCCTGATGCCACTAAAGACCCGTGATGATTAAACGTATGTGTAGTTGGGTTGATGCACGTTAAATCTGCCGAGGTTCCAAGTCCTTTCGGTTGACGGGGTGTAGAAATTTGGAGAGGGAGATGTTAACTCAGGAATCTTCCTCGTCAGTTGACCAAGTTTCAAACTCTCGAGGATCGTCACCAATAGCCCTCGTGTTGCTTCTCTGTACGGCATTAATGAATAATTACATCACAATCACGACATAGAACATGCGTTTTAAGGTAGTGCTATATGTGTGTGTGTGACGTTGGGCTATTCATTGGGCTATTGGGATTTCTAACCTCAGTGATTTTTGTCGAGTTGAATTGTATAAAATTAAACTTCTTCCAACCAAAATGAAATGGGATAAGTAACGTGGATGAAGATAGAAATGAAGTGATTAGGAAATAATGACATTAAATTCTTTAAAATTAATGGTAAGTGAAGGAAGATAGAGGATAAGGACTTGTTGTCAGAGAACATTTATTAAGATTGAAAATCGTCAGTTAGATTTGTGGTTCTACAACAATTATTAATCTAAATACATAGCTACTGATGAAGAGAGTTGTGAAATTAAAAAAGTGTGGACTTGTAAGATAGATATTTCTTATTTAAATCATAAATTATGATTGTGAGTTAGGTTGGAATTCAAAAGAGAGTAGGAAGGTATTCTACAGTGATCAGATAATAAATCAAGACTCTGTTTAAATAGCAATCAGATAATAGATCAAAACTCCGTTTTGTTCATGCGTGTCTTCAATTAGAGTTCAGTAGTTTTTGATTTTTTTTAGATCAAGATGTAGCACAAGAGCCGAATAATAACGGACAAACATCACATGTATTCCGTCATGCCACCCATAAATATTAGCGCAAGCAGCATTGACAGTTAGATCGCATACACAGGGGTAAAGCCACCGCCTTTTAGGAAAAATATCCCGCTGTTATTGTTTCTGAGATTACAAGTGATGTTTTCCATGATTAAGATTACTTATGAATCCACTTAATTTAATTATGGGGTTGCAGCAGTTCATGCCAATATACTTGCGTCAGTCAATGATATTGTTGTTAATCCCCCTGATGATAAGTCGAATGAAATTTGGGGTGGCAATGTCACTTGGGAAGAGTAAAGAATCAAAAATGCGTATCTTGTTCTAGGCGTAGAACTTAGCGACTCACGCTCTTCTCGCTGACTCTCACTCATGCGTAATCTCGCAGGCAGGAAGCACTGTCTTATAAATACTCCTCAAATCTCTAGCTCGCGCATTTTTTTACCTTCCAATGCCCCTACTGTGCTACCTCACATAATATTGTGGGAGCATTCAGTGATGGACTGTCACAATTAGTTGCTGAGGCAAACAAAAGTCATGAATTGCCTGCGTCACTTTAGATTAATGAGTCAAACACTGCACAGCCCCCACGAAATTCACCGCTTGAAGCACAAATCGCACAGCTCACTCAGCAGGTGAGTGAATTAGCTGCTATCGCACATCATCGCAGTAGCTAGAGGGATAGTGAATTCAAGCATCATTGGGGGGCGCAATCACTTTCATTCCAAGAAACACTATAAAGAGCCAACAAACAACCAATGTTTCTTTCGTACCAATTTTGGCTCTAAAGCTAGAAAATGTAGTCACCCATGCTCTTTCTGGCACTAGGGAACTAATTTGTCGATCTCATTTGGGCCATATAAATCGCCTTCTTTTAGTCGATACTTCATATAAATTGATACTTTTGACCGACACCAAAGCAGAAATTTCCGTCCTCTCGAAGAATCGCACAAAATATCCTGTTAATAAAGGGTTGATTCTTTAAGTTGCAAATGGAACAAAAATCCCAACCTTCCGAAATCGACATCTGACTCTTGACTTAAATTTACAAAGAATATTCACCTGGTCTTTCGTAATTGACAAAGTTATCTACCTTATCATAGGCATTAGTTTTCTAAAATAATTTAATTTGTTAGTTGATGTAAAATATAACACTACAATCGATGCTGAAACCATGTTGTCACCACAGGATAAGGTTACTTGTATTCTACCTGTTAGCAGTACCATAAGCGTTCTTTTATGCACTTCCAAGTTTGATAAAATGTTGACTGAATACCCAGAAATCCCCAAACATTCATATATCTCCAAAGAGAGACCAAATCGTACAGTTTTTCACCATACTGATACCAAGGGGCCTCCAGTCTTTTCTAAGCACCCTCATGGCTTCTAAGTATCCCCTAAGCTCCTCATGGCTTCTAAGTATTCCCTAAGCTCCTCATGACTATCCGTCAGAAATTTCAGTTTCTCATCCCATAAGAAATTGTGCGACAATCAAAGAACAGGGCAAGTTCTGTTCCTGCGGTTAAAAAAACGACAGCAATAAAATGCCATCTTAAGCAATGGTGATTGGCATCCGTACGCATATATTGCCGCTTGAATTCTATCACAGTCGCGGATCGCTATTCCTTCCCCCTTATTCAAGACTGCATCCAAATATTTTACCGGAAAAGAATGTTTAAGACGTTACATTAAGCTCGCACATATCACCAAATCTCTATTAATTTCACCGATATCGAAAAGATTGTTGTAACAACCTATTTGGGGCTATTTAAACTTTTGTTTACGCCAATAAGTCTCGGGAATGCAGGACTGTCTCATCAGAAATATATACATCAGATGTTAGATGGCCTAGATTTTTGTATACCCTATTTGGACGATATTCTCATTGCAACGTCAAAGAAGGAGGAGCACAAGTGGCATCTTAATAAAGCTTTAGATCGTCTCAGAAAGCATGGATTAAAACTAAACCCAGCTAAATGTGGTTCAGGAAAATCATCCGTAGCCTTTCTGGAATGTCTTATCGCACCTTCTGAGATGAAACCCCTCTCCCAAAAAAATCAAGCAATTTCCGATTTTCCAAAGCCTGGGACCATTACAGAGCTCAGACGTATTTTTGGCAAAGCTTTATTTCTACCGTCGTTTCATTCCAAATGCAGCCCAAACTCCCTTACACGAGCGACTAAAAGACTCCAAAAAACGATAAACAATCGTTTCCTTGGGACGATAGCTCAACACAAGTATTTGTAGAGTATAAACATGACCTTATTGATTAGGCAATTCTAGCTTACCATCCTCCTCATCAACAGCTATCCCTAAGGGCTGGTGCTCTTAACATTGCTATCAGCAATATATTAATTGTCTTAAATGGTAAGAACTTGCACCCTCTCGCATTCTTTTCGCGTAAATTGAGAGTTTTCGAGAAAAATTACAGAACTTATGATACAGAGCTCATAAATATTTATTTGGCTGTAAAGCACTTTTGACATAGTTTGAAGAAGAGAGCATTTACAATATACATGGCAGGTATTTTACGCTATACACGGACCACAAGTCCTTGATCTTCGCCTTTTCATAATTGTCTAATTCTAGTTCTCCTTGGCTGCACAAGCACCTGGATTACAGATTACAATTCGGCACGGATATCAGACATGTTGCTGGATCTGATAATATTATGGCTGAGTGCTTATTCCGGATAAATCAGATCTATCTAGCTTCGACTGACTTTTTTTTACTATGGCTGAGGAGTAGGCTAAAGATATCCATTTATCTGATTTGCGTTACCGTCCTCCTACAGAGGATGTATCGAAAGAGGCGAGTGTGTGAGATGTTTTCTTATACAACACCTCAGGGAGAGAAAAAAAATACTCTAGGGAGTAAAAGGTCTCTATAACTCATCGCATGTGACGCACGAGCTAAAAGTAAACTGCGCAGTTCGTCAACGTAATGCTATAAAGGAATGAACGAACAAAGTTAATTATTATTGTTATAGCTACGCTCTTCTCATTTCTCTGACGTTTATTGACGAAAAAGTAATTAAGAGTTAAATTGCTAAAGTAAAGCTATGTAATAAGTAAGAATGATGAAGTTATCAGTTAAGAATAAGGAAGAGAATTTATAAAATAAAAGTAGAAGTAAAAACGGTAGTAAGAAGTTAACTTGTTTTAAGGACTTCTATATAACCAGTTTAAGTTGTGGGTTTGAGGGTTTATTCCGCTAAGTTTCACTGTGTAGTGGGGCTGATGTATGTTTGCTATTGTCGAAGTGTTAAATAAAATGTTATAGATGAAGCTTTAAATCCTCATGTTGGCATGATGATGAAGCGTGCTGAGTGGGATGCCAGGTATGGTGTTATCCTTTGAGCCGCGGTAGCTTAGCCTTTATGGAACCGAACTCGTTGTCAGCTTTCTTTCGGTCGGGTCGTGGTTTCGTGTCCTGATGCCATTAAGAAACACTGTATTACGGCACGTTGTTTAATCTTTTGAGGTTTCAAGTCCTCTCTTTGGTGTGGTGTGGGAGCTTAGAAAGAGAGAGATCAACTCAAGTCTCATCCTCATCACTTGGCATGTGCTCGAAATTACTTGGTTAGTCACCTATAGTCCCTCGTGCTGCTTCGAAGTGCGAGATATAAACACATAAAGAATGTTATATTTGAAAAAAATTATTTTTTTTTTTTTGAGCTTTTTAAAAAATTTATTTTTGTTTTTTTAGCTTTTGTTTCTCACATTTTTTGGGGGAGGGGATTGTGTGTCTTTCTTTTTAAACTAATTTTTTTTTATTTTATTTTTCAACACTTTTTCAATTAATATTTTACGTTTTATAACTATTTTTGATAATGTTTTGGTTAAAGAGGATAGTTAATCCTAGAACTCTAAAATAACTCAACAGGAAAAGCCTGTTACAACTTTCAGTATATTATTTTTCCGTTTTTATGTCTTTTCAAAAAAAAAATTGGTTATATATATATATGTACTGGTATAAATATACATTATTCCATTCCAGAATATGGAACAGTATTAATTACATTCTTTCCATATTTCTAAATTTGGCTTTTCTGTCACTTTGCTTTGTTTCAAATTGTTTGACTTTCAAATAATTTATTTTGAATTTTTGGGTTTTAGTCTTTTAAATTTTAGTTTGATTGGTTTTTTAAGTAAATGTTTATTTAATTTGCATAGATATTTTTTTAATTTGATTTTTGGTTCTATTTTTAACTATATGAGTTTCTTTTCACTTAAATTGTTTTGTTTTAAATACTTTTAAAATGTTTTATGACGAAAAAAATATACTATTATATATACATTTATTCAAAATTTGAAATCAAACAATTTTTTCTGAAGTGAAAAATAAACTTTTCTTTTACTGTTAAAATCTATAAATATGTTTATAAAGATAGCTATAGAAATCCCTCTTTAAAGATTATAATATGCCTTACAATATATTGATATAAACACATAAATACTAAATAACGTTATCTGAAGTATATGAGATGATTTGAATCTTTGATAAATAAACAAAGTTTTAAAAATTAACAAAATTTTGAAAATTAACAAAATTTATGTGAACATCTTCTCTTTCATAATTGGCCCTCTTCCTGAATAAACTTTGTCTTTATATCTGGTTGGGGCTAGATAACCTAATAATTATGGTCACGAACTTAAGTTGAGCTGTGGATTCGAATCCTGATGTCATTAAATTTCATTCATGCTGTGTAATACGTAAGTATGCGGTACTTTAGATAGAACTAAGCTTAAATTTTCAAGATGTATGGAGAGCAGAAAAAAGTGCAAGTGAGGGTGTCATCCTCGTCACTTAATCGTAGCTCACAATTACGTCCCTAACAATGCTCGTGAGGTTCCTAACACGACATTAATTCAAACGAAATCAAATTTGGCCGTTCGTTTTTCTTAACTTCATCTGCTTACTTTATTTGTGTTAATAATATCAACTATTTCCGGGAAGGATTTGTAATTTGTCTTCTTTACGGATGCTGAACACATTCACAAAACTATGGATCTTCCGGGTATTGCCCAACACACTCATGTCCAGCTTCTTCATTACTTGTTTAGTATTCTTTCATTTTTATGTAATTTAACATTTTAAAACCTAACTAAAACATTTAGAAAACCAAAACTGTTAAAAGTCTTGTTTTACTGCAATGAGTTTCGTACCTGGCAAGGATTTTTAGTTAGGTGTTGCAGGAATTCATTCATTTCCTGTAATAATTCTGTGTATTTTATTTGTTTACTTTTGCATTAGGTAAAAAAAAATTGAAGATCGTTTGTGATAGTATCTGCATAAAGGATTTTTTTCCATGACTAATATCAGTAATAACTGAACATCACAGATCCGCAACATACATCAGTAAAATAAAAATAATATTTATACAAATAAATATTTTCCTTGCGCGATAATGAAATCTCCTTTGAAAGTTTTGAAGAAAAAGAAAGTGCCAAATCGGATTTATATATCTCTTAGGAAATAATGATTGTCATCTGAAAATTTTTATGGATACTCCCAAGATTTATGGCCGTTCTTTTTTGTTAAATGTCACTCAATGGGTTTCATTACAATAGATTTTCAAATCAAATTATAAGCAGTAATATAAAGAAAATAAATTTTCGTTAATACCGTAAACTGGAATCAGAAAGAAATACTTTCCCTATGTAATGCACTTTAATGTTAAAGGTTGTGAAAGTTGATATAGTTATAATTTCACAAAATAGATTTGGTTCCGATGCCCCTCAATAGAATTTTAGAACAGAATCTAAGTCTTTGTTTGTCTATCTCCCATGAATCAAATAATATATTTCTAACTTATTAATTTTCTCTGAAAATTTTCAGCTAAGAGACATTTAAATGCAATCGTATATTTTACAGACATTTTCAATGAATCTCATTTTTTAAATAAAGTTTTATTCATTTATTTATTTATTTTCAATATTCGACTGAGAAAGGTAAAACCAGATCATATCCTTTACTTAACGTGGAGGTGATAGATTTTACTAAGTTCTCTAAAATATTTTTTACTTCTACCAAAATATTTCATAATACTAACTCATTAGTAAACTCAACACAAAAAGTTAATTCGAATAGTTATTTTTTGCTTAAAATTCTTTTGAAACACACATATATATTTTTTATACCCTTAAATAAACAATATTTCAATTCAAAATGGGAACTTCGAAGAAATTTACAACTCAATTTTGACTGAAAGTGTAAAAAGAGCGCTAAAGAGCCAAATATTTCTAAAGGATAAAAGTGACGCAGATGTTTCCTTTCGATTGGTGGGCGACAGCTTACCGATCAGCTAGAATACAGAGGTGGGGCCAATCACAGACGAGCTCTAAACCGGTGTCAAAGTGATGTCATCCAGATGTTTTGTTTTTGTTTATTTTATGACGTCAAGAAGAACAAGCCAGCTCGCGCCGCCATTGGTTGAATCTTTGGAAGTTATTCCTTTCTATTTACTTGTGCGCAAAGGTTAAAGGCGAGTAAGATTTTGCGAATGATAAGAAAAGCTCTGTTCTCAATACTTTTTTTTTCCATCATTATCGCAGCAGAGTGGATAACCAGTTCTCATTTTACACGTGCAGAGAAATCGTAGAGGAAAGAAGGGAATAAATTTCTTTTTGCGGTTTCTTGATGTTTTATGGTATATAAACAAAGTCACGTGTCAGTTTTATCATTTATATTTTTCTTTTTATAGAACTGTAGTCTTTTTAGCCACCGTTGAGGATTTGTTTCAGTCAACGACGAAATGATCATCCGAGCACTATTAAATGCCTGCTTGAATATGATTTCCAAAGAAATATGTCACAGAAAGTTTTATCGTTGAAAATTTTGTGCATTTTAAAATTTTTTTGATGAATGCTTTTTCCAATAAATGTATTTAATTTTCAAAAATATGCCACAATATATTTCTCCTGAACTTTTTTATCGGTTTGAAATAAAACATGTTAAAATTAATTCGTTCTAAGAGATACTCGATTTAATAATTTATCGTATGCTTTAATTTTAATATACTTCAATATTTTAGCCACCCAAGTGGCTATTGTTTTAGACAGCGACAAAATGGTCACCTGAGCACATTTTTTTTTAAAAAAAAATATCTTTTTCTGGTTAAAATAAATAAATGGATTAATGAGTGAATGGCTGAGTGGATAAATGAATGAATGAAAAATGAATGAGTGTATTATGCAAGTGTACATGTATGTATGAGTGAATGTACATGTATGTATATATCCAAGCATGATTTATGACTAAGCGAGCGTATGTAAGAATGAATGGGTGAATGAAAGAACGAATGAATCAATCAATCAAATTCTGTTCCCTAATTGAATAATTTAAATGTTATTTCTTTGATCGTTAACATTTTTGGTGGCTAAATAAGTTTGCAGAACTTGGCATGGAACGTTTTTTCCCCTTTTTTTCTTTAACTTCTTTACTTTTGCTAATGTTATTGTTGTTGTTATCGCTGTAATACTTTACGAAATCGATTATTTGAATAATCGTTCATATAAAAAATATTAGATCTCCCCATCATTGACATTAGATTTTTTTTTTATGTTAAACGTAATTTCGTGTGTGTGGGTGGGGGGGGGTATATCATTCTTTGCAAATGATTTCAAACGAAGCAAAAGAATTGTTTTTTTAAATCATGAAAAGTTCTTTTATTTTTTTTAAAGTTTAAACAACATAAAATGGAAATTCTATTCATAAAAGAATATAGGATGCAAAAATAAATATAGAAGCTTTCCGAAATGAAAAGATAATAATGTTTCTTAATGTAATAGACTTAATTGACAACGGTTTTAAAAAGCTCCCATTCAAATCTCTAATGGATTATTTTTATTGTTAATATTTGAATTATGCTGTATAACATTTTGTGCATTAACTGATCCTATGTATTTTACCCAACGAAAAGTTAGGTACTTCCATGCATCTGGTTTTATTGATAATTTTATTAGCTTTATTGATTATTTTATAATTAAAAAGTGTTTTGAAGGGAGAAAGAAATTTTTTTTAATTACCGTGTGTATGTGATTAAGAATTCTGTAACGCTTAAAGAAACAATGAAAGATAAACATATTGAAGTGAATAATTATTCTTGAAAACCAGAAAAATATATTTCAGAAATCAAATTTTTAATTGTAGAATAGTACATACTACTTAAACTAGAGTAATTCGTAAGAAAATATGATACGAAAAATGAAAACAGTCAGCAAAAGAAAGAACAATACAAAAATATAAAAACAGGAATGTATACACAATTAAAATAAAGTACACTCATCTATATATCTATATATAAGTGAAATACCACTGACTGACTCATCACGAGATCTCTAAGACTATTCTATCGATTGACTTGAAATTTAGCATAGTTACTCATTTTGAGATGTAGAAGCTCAATAAGAAAGGTTTTTACCGAAGTCTTATCCAAAATGTAATTTTCATCCGTTAATCTACTCTTATCCATCGGTTATGTCATTTTTGGCGACTTCATCGCCAAAAAGGAAATGACCGACGCCAAACGGAATATATTTTTTATATGTATTCTGTGTATTGTCACCAATTAAGTTTACTTGGTGAGATTTGTGTGTGCGAAATGGAAAAATACCAAATAATTTTATACTGAAGCGCTGAAGGAGGATTGGCAAGATTTCGGCTAAGGGGCCCTTCATGCAAAATTTTGTGTATGTTGAAAATAGGAAACGTACATATTTAGCGATAGAAATAAATGAGTTTGGAATCCCACGGTTGGTGAAAGTGTTGTTTAGCTCCAAAACTGAGCGGGATTTTGAAAAATACTAAAATGACGACTTCTTACGGAGTAGCGCACACGCAAGACAATCTTCGTTTACAGGAGAATCTCGCTACATGCATGAACGAACTCAAGACATTATGACATACGTAAGACATTTTGGACGTCCCGACTTGCACGTTTTTTTTTTTTTAGGATTGCAGTCACTTGGATTCCTAAATGGTCAGAAATCAAAAATCTCTCGAGGCAGGGACAAAAATCTTATGATAGACACTATGTCATTGCGAGGGTATTTCATTTGAAAGCTAAGCACATGATGGATTTTCTGACAAAAGGTTGTATGTTTAGTAATACTAGGTGTGACATGTATACGGTGGATTGAATTTTATCCATAATTTTTTTTTTTGGGGGGGTTTTTTATTTTTTTTTTTTTTTTTTTTTTTTTTTTTTTTCTTATATATTTGAAAGTCGTAATCAAAGATCTCTCGACATTATAACAGACAAACAATTTCTTAAAATTTTAAATTTAGATTATCATTAATGTTTTAAGAATTGAAGATTTTCTTGATATTTTACGTATAGGGTCCAAAATATTATATTATCGTCTGTCCAGCGAAGCGGGCGGGTATCAGCTAGTATTCCTATAAAATACGAACTGTTTGTTGTTGTTGTTATTTCTGGGATACAGAAATGACTTAAATGGTAATTGAAAGTAATCAACTTCAAATATGTATAACTTTCTGGTAATATGCCTTTCGTGCATTTTCGTGCACAATCGTAAATTCGAAATATAATGTTCGCTGTTATTATTTGGCGAGTTCCTTTTGTAAATTATATATTTTGTAACATAAATTTTATTTCTTACAGCGAGTTCCCGTTCATTTTTCGTGGTTGTTTACAAAAATGCACAAAAAGGTGAACTGCTTTTCCTAGTTCAGCTTATTAAGGCGTTCTTGGACACAGAAAAAACTGATTTTTGAAACGCAATACTTTTGGAAGAAAAATGCTAGCTACCAATCATCTTCGTAATCTTAAATGTATTTAATTAGTAGATCGATAATTTCGACTTAGAACAATATCTAGCTGTGGAGGGTATTCCCTGACAACTTGAATAATTACATTTTTATGTGAATTTGTAAAATTATTGCGTTTACATCTAGAGGAGGTTTACCTTTTAATCTAGAGTCTGTAAAATCATTTAAACCCAATAAATTTTAATTTTTACTTCGACTTGAGAAAATTTAGCTTCTCTTACTACAGGACTCGGCATTTATACAAATTTAAGTTTATAAAAAACGTTTTTAAAAGTTGTCGGTTTAATCAGTTTTTTAAGTTTCGTTTTATTTTAACTTTGACTACGAACTTGAGGTATCTTCTGGATAGAAGTGCATTTAAATAAAGAGTTGCCATACGCATACACACAGTTTTGCTCTGTGTTTTTCTTAACTTACTCGTTAAAATTGTCGATTTAAATATTCCCTTTATGTCAGGTATTAGAGTAATCAGTCGATATATATATGATTTCAAATTCCTACCGAGTAATTACTACAGCATATTTTCGAATATAAGCCCCAGGAGTATATTCTCCCCCACCTTCCTCACCCCAGAAATCTCTCCCGTATATAACAGGTATATAAGTCTAAATGGGGGGGGGGGGGCCCCAAAATTTTTTTTTTTTTTTTCATCACGGCACAGAAGCAACATGAGGATTATTTGCAACGTATGTCGTAATTTTGAATCTCGGTCGAGGAACGAGGACGACACCCTGAGTTGGGCACTCCATTCGTCAAGTTTCCACACTAAGCCAAGTAAGGAGTTCGAACCGCAACAGATTTAACGTGCATCAGCCGCAGTACATAGCGAATCCTTAGTGACAACAACCCGAAAGGACAAACATGAGCTCGCGGCCATGATCAGTAAGCTACAGTGACTGCATGGGGGAAAAACATATGCGGACTTGAAATCATTCATCTGACTTTTTTTTTTTTTTTCTTTTCTTTTTTACATAAAGGTTGTATTCAAAATACCCAAAATGTAAGTTAGAAGATTCAAGTAATATTCCTTTCCCATTATCTACGATATTCTATTATTATTTTTAGTGTATGTTTTGGTACTTTTCCGTAATTTACTCGTAACTTAGAAAAAGTGTTCTAGAAATTCTCGACTTGTACACAGGAAGCATGTCAGTTATTTCCTACTGTCACATAAAATATAAGTCATTATTCTTCCTATAGAAATCAATTGCTGCATGCCTTATTTTTTTTTTTTTAATTTCCTCTTTTTCTTAAAGTTAAATATTTGGATATTGCTAAGATTTTCATAATTTGGAAACAGTTCACTTGATTTGAGTTAACATCGCTTCACAGCTACACGAAAACCATTGGTGATTGACATCAAAATTTTGAAACATATCAATCAGATGAAGAGTTCAATATCTCTAATACGGTATACTTATTTCCTTAACTTTTACATCACAAAATCCCAGGGCTGCAAAAACTTTGAGTCTCAGGAACATTCAATATGCAGCAGCACTCATTATACCACACGATGAGTCTTTTTTAAAATCAGGTCTGGAACTCAAGATTCGACTTGAGCAATGACAGAAACATAGCTCATAACCTTAACTAACGAACTTCATAACCTTACTTTTGTAAAGTAAGCACAACAATACTAACACCTCTTCAAATTTTTACACCATTTTATGAGAGGAATTCAAGTTCTTACACTATTTTTAATTCTAGCACTTTCACTATTTTGGAAAAAAGTTATAACGAAATCAAATTCCAAATCCACAAGCAAGAAAAAGGTTTTACTACAGAGATCTTCATCCTAGGTTCCTAGGAGCTTTGATGCACTGCGTAAGAGGTGGCTAAAATGGGTACTGGGGGTATATTCGGGATACCTGCCTTTGGGGATTATATCAGGGGATCTCAGGCAAATACAGGCATCATGACCCCAAGAGACCCTAGTGATCTTTTTTTACTTTTCTATGGGGTTTACCGTCCTTTGTAAACACGGGTGACACACACCCGAGTTACCCAAGCGATCCTTCTCAATTTTCGACCCTCCTTCTTGTCAACCAATTTTTGTCTTTTTAATGCTTTTCACACGTCTGGACCACAATTACATCTTGTTTGGAGCAGCATAACCACATCTGGCCTTTGCGCCAATAACCTTCACTTTTACTCACTCATTTACCGTGGAACTTTGACAGGGTTTCCATAAGAGATCACTCTTTGCTAAATCAAAGCACCACAGTTTTAGTAAAATTTTAATTTTAATAAGATATAGAACTTTTAAAGAAGGTTTCCTTGTATAAATAAACATAAATAAATATTTTATGGATGAAATAAAATTTTAAATTTCATAAAAGTCACGTGCTTCAAATACATTAAGCGAGACGCATTAAGTCACATATTAGTGTCCCTTCTTTGGCTCAGGTGAAGAATCGCCCACTTATTTCACCAACTATTTCACTATTTTTAAGATATAAAGTAAAATTGGCGATACTCTTTTAAAATTGAAATTTTAGGCAGATTGCGTTTTGGAAGATAATAGTGAAGGCTTTCTTAATTTCCATAATATTTTAGTAGACGGTAATGCTAATCCCGATAAAATTGTAAAAATTAGTTTAACCCAACATTTATCAGGTCTGCAAAAAACATTTATTGAATATTTCCTTGTTCAAAAAGAAAAAATATCTTGATCCAAAATCCTTTTCAAGAATGTGACACTTCCA
>BMAW01116026.1:34525-60759 GCA_019974015.1 Nephila pilipes | reverse complement strand
TTGATGGGAAGTTGGTTAAATTAACGATCGAAAATTTGATGACACACACACACACCAAGTGAAATTCAGAAAAACGTTTTAAAAATGAAATAAAGCGTTCTCAAGAAGCATATCTCTATTGATACGTTGGTCTGTAGCAGGCATTCTTGTATCGTATCTAATGTAATACGTTGTGCACAGGAGAGCAAACGCGAGCGTATCGCATGTGATACGCTGGGAGTGAACGGGTTAAATTTCATTCTGATTTTAAATTTCATTTTCATTAAAACTAATTTGTGCTTAGTTTCAGGAAGACGTAGATTATAGTAACCCAATTATAGTGAACTTTTAATTATTACTAAAATTAATCGAGACAGGAAGTAAATTTATATTTGTTATTCTTAAAACTCTTTACATAATTAACATTCAGAGTAATACCTTTCTACTTGAGTTTCGAAAGTCATCATTTTAGAACTCAGCAGTTTGAACTCGATCTTCTCCACACTGTAGGTTACTTCAATGTGCAGTTTCAGATTTAAAATCACGCGAACAGTCGCCATTAGCCCTTGTGTTGTTTCTAGTGTAGACTCGTTTACTCGCCATTTTGATTTCGTGGACGTGATGTAAATCCTATGGAATATCGACTTTAATTCTCACATCTTTACTATTTGATCTATTTAAATGCAACGAAGTGTATTTGAGCAAAAAATAATGAATACTTCTGTGGAATTATTTTTTCCCTCAGATTTTTAAAAATATTTTTATTCTTATTTTAATGATTCGCTTAAGAGTTTTCCGGTCTTTAAAAATTATTTTAAAATATTTCTAAAACTCGGAAGAGAAAACTAATTCCACAGAAGCATTCATTATTTTCTGCGCTTTAAGATTCACTTAATTGCATTCAAATAGATCCAATAGTTTAGATGGGAGAATTAAGACGAAATTCCATAGGAATAATATTACGTCCACGAAATCAAAATGGCGAGTGGACGGGAGCCTTAATGAAACAAAAACATGTTAATCTACAGCTTCTTGAAACAAAACAAATAAATCGGAATAGCTATAATTTACAACATTGTGAATATAAGGTTGATTTGATATGTAAAATAGATTTCATACAAATGTCTACGTTAAACAATAAAATAAAATTGTGTATTAAACAGAGCTAATTTATATACATAGAATAATGCAAAACTGCACAAGCATTGCAATGTTAGTTGGTACAATTAATTTTGTTCCCTGGTAGCATAAACATAAAATAGTAAAATAGAATTAAATTAATTATTACAAGGTTTGAAATTTGAAATACACAGCACTTGCTCAATATTTAAATACAGTTCGAATTGAAAGTTTTATTTGAATTTAAAACTTTAAGGGATAACTATCACGTTCAACAATTTGGTCGGATTGAATTAAAAAATTGGTCCGCGTACACGAGTTATCATTAGAAAAACAGTTAGCGGAGGATGTCCCTGTAAGGATATGCGGACGAATCCTGATTCTAATTCACCACGGGTGCAAATAATTAGTTTCCGCCGAGTTTTAAGAATAATAGTGTGGTTTAGAAGCTAAGATAGTGGAGTACCAGATCACTATCGTTCTCATAAATTGACTGTGATTCGTAACAAACACAAACTGACTCACACACACATATATATATATATAATATTTTATATATATATATATAATAATTATTTGTAAAAAATCATATAAAATCCAGATTATAAACCCTAAATTATTTTAAAAGTTGATCCAAAAAATATACTGTTGAATTAAAGGAGAAGCCAAAAAGGATATTTGTAAATAATTATAATGAAAATAAGCCAAAAATTTATTGAAGTGTATCAAACAAAATATTAATTTAATACAGCCATAAATATTTAATAAAAAGTACAAACAATATAAAAATTAATCAGGATTAAAATCATAGCTAAGTAAAAAAAGAAGCAAATGAGAATAAGAAATGAACATAATGTAATTAAAAATGTTCCATGGCTCGGAATGGAATAATATGTGTTTATTGCCTGCAATACGGATCCATCCATCATACTTCGGTGAATTATATAATAATATAACAAGATGGTACAAAACAACAAAAGTTAAGCAGATATACGAATACAAAAGGAAAATCCAACCAAAAGAGAGGGAAGGAAAATAAACAAAGTAAACAGGTTCACGTAGATCCAACTAATATTAATATAATTATAAAATGTAATCTAAATACATTTATTAACATATAAATAATTTTAAACTAAAAAAAGAGTTATGAAAACTATTCCACCTAAACCAAATAATCTGAAACAAAATTATATAATTCTATTTTCCCTCCATAACAGCATCGTGATGCTTTCATCAATATCATCTAAACCATGCTTGTCTAAAGTGCGGAGCAAACGCAAATTATGAAAATAAATAAACTTATACATTTTTATTAAAAAAATAATTGTTTGCAATATTTTTCATGTATAATCGATTCGTTCATATCTATTTTGAAATAAATATTTAAATAAAAACATGTTTTGAAATATTGTATGTGTGGCCCAGAATTTTTTTTTTTTTTTTTTTTTTTTTTTGCAAGGTGGCCCAGTACATTTTTGTTCTTGCAATGCGGCCCTCAAATGGTCATAGTTTAGACACCCATAATCTCAGTCGAAAAAACACAAAAATTAATCAAATGTATATCAGTTATGAAACGAGAAATGTTTCATGGGAGGTGTTTTTTTTTAACTTCAACTCATAACTCAAAATTAACTTCTAATTTCGCTGTTCATTTTTAAAGTGAAAAGAATGTTTATAGAATGTACAGGATTTTAAATATGAATTTTTTTCTGAAAAAAATAAAAAAGAATTTCGGTTTAATATTTTCAGTTTATCGCAGTCCTTACGGGGACTTAAGTACACCATAAACACACACACACATATATATATATATATAAACTTGGAATTCAATATATTTAATTAGATTGGATTATTTTACTTATTATCGCTCTTATAAAGAAAATTACAGAAAAATCAAATGAACACAAAATGACTAAACCTAAATGGCAATGAATTAGTAAGATGTCTATCCTAAATGAAATAAAAAAAGCTAAACTATAGTACTGAATAATTTCTATTCTGCTTACAATAAATTCGGATAAAACCCAAAAAACTAGACTGGCATTTCTTAAAGAATAATATTTTGCGCAGATGAAGGTAGGGATGAACAAATTTAGAACAGTACTAAATTTATTTCTAGACATGCAGTTGGCGGCGAAATTCTTTTGAGATAAGAGAATGCCATTGTAATTTTAACTAAATAAAATATTTAATTTTATAGGAAGGGTGAGGTCTTTTCACCATGGATCTGAAAGCCCACGCACTAAATAAATAAGAAGTTTCTTTACTCAAATCCTCTCTTTTTAACTTTGGTTTTCATATTCTCCCCATTTTCTGCAGCGTTTATTTAACTAGTATATATACAAAGCGTATATACATTTGCAGATGAATTTATAAGATACAGTATAAGTAAATATAGAACTAAAAAAAAAGTGTTGAACAAATGTAATCATATAGTACAACTTAACATTTACAAAACTCATTTTTAGTGTTTTTATAGTTAGCTATTTTAAATATTACTATCGTTTTTGTTAGTATAAAGAATGATGTTTTCAGTTAAATTCTTCCAAACTGTGCGATTCATTTTTGTTTCCGCGCGTCAAGTGACTCAAAGTTATAAATTTCCTCTGTATTACTCTGTTACTAACTGAACTATAAAATCACGTTATTAATGTTTATTAATGTCGCCTTGAGAAACAACACAAGGACTATTGACGATGGACCTCAAGATTCGGTTCTAGGTAAAGGGACTAGGACGACACATGAACTGGCAACTTCCTTTCCAAACTTCCACATTACGCCTTCACGAAGACTCAGAACTTAAGGCTCCCGTCTACCCACCATTTTGATTTCGTCAGCTTAATGTTAATTCTATGTAATTTCGACTTTAATTCTCACATTTTTACTATTCGATCTATTTGAATGCAATAAAGTGCATTTGAAAGAGCAAAAAATAATCAATGCTTCTGTGGAATTACTTTTTTCCTAAGATTTTTAAAAATATTTTTATTCTTATTTTAATGATTCGTTTTTGAGTTTTCCGGTCTTTAAAGAATATTTTTAATTAGTTTCAAAAATCGGAGGGAAAATGTAATTCCACAGAAGTATTCATTATTTTTTGCTCTTTCAGATGCACTTTATTGCATTCAAAAAGATTGAATAGTAAAGATGGGAGAACTCAAGTCGAAATTACATAGGATTAACATTAAGCTGATGGAATCAAAATGGCGGGTAGACGGGAGTCTTAAGTCAGATTTTTCGTGTTTCTATCGCACTATATTGCGTTATCATTTAAGCTTCGTCTCGGGATTCTCGGGACTTTATTTTTATTTATCGCTTGTTCATTTTATTAATTTGTATCGTATTTATTCCTTTCGTTTAAAATCGTTTAACTTATTTATTTTTAATAATCTTTAATTGATCGTGAGTGAAATAATACTTCAAGGGGAAAATTACTCTCTTTTAGCTACTATTAAAAATTAGATAGTTCTAAAAGAATATTTGTATTCACTGTACGTGAGCAAACATAAAATGTGTATTTCTGAATACAAAGCTTCATTTTCAAACAACAATAATTAGAAACTATAATTATTTTCAAAATATTTCAATACTTAAAATTTGCTTCTCTTTTGAATGTTGTAGTATTTATTTTAAAGTTTTTCTCAATTTTTTAGAATTATCTCTCGTCGTTCTGTGCGTGGATTTAGTTCTTTAATCATTAGTTATCTTTTCACATTTTTTTTTCTATCAGTCACTACAAAAATCAGTAAAAAATATCTACATCAACCCACCCATTCATCGTGCAGGTCCGTCTCGAGTTCAGACAGTGTGCGTGGAGGAGGAAATGGAACACGGACTTATTTCTCTAAAAAACCCACAAACACTCAATGATGTTCAGATCAGGTGACTGGGAACACCCCGTAAGATGTTCCACTTAATTTCCATGCTCCTGTAACCATGTTTGAACACAGTGAGAAGTAAGAACATTAGCGTTGTCATCTTGGAACACAGGACGTTCCCTCGGAAAAAGAGTCTGAAGTCTAGGAAGAAAATAATCTGTTAGAATGCTTCGAAAATGGTCGCCAGTATTCACCCCCTTCAAGACAATAAGAGGCTCCAATCCCCGGGAAGATATTTCGCCCTACACCATCACAGAACCCTCCTTTATGTTTCACGGTTGGAACCAGGCAATCAACATGAAATGCTTCTGTCGGTGTTCGTCTGACGATCACACGTAAGCTGATCTTGAATATTGTAACTGAGGATTCATCAGACCAGATGACTTGCTCCCATTATAGTTGTGTCCAGTTTAGGAGGTCTCGCCACCACTTTAGTCTCTTTACAGCATTCCGTGCCGAAACTAACGGTTTTGAAATAGTTACTCTGCCATGGATATTCTCAGCATGCAACTATCATTGATTAGTTTTCATGGATACGGGGTTCTGAAGGTAGGTATTCATCTCGGACGTAATCTGCGTAGTGTAGTCTCTCGCTTTCGAGTGACTATCCTCTTCAACACCTGTCTATTACAGCCCTTCAACTTCGACTTTCTACCACTGTTGTGTTCACAGAACCTAGGTTTGTGTAGGCTATCAGAACCCTTGACACAGTGGTCCTTAAAACACCCACAAGGTTGGATGTTATGGATACTGACGCTCCAGCGAGGCGAGCTCCAATTATCATGCCTCTTTTCATGACGGAGAGGTCGGCCATAATCACGCTTTGCTAGAAACGAAATTTTCTCATGCAACCTTCCCTTTCTCCGCCACTAAGTGGCATACTGTTGAGACACGTGGCGGCTGTTTATTGGACGGTCGAAGGACGACTCATTTTTAAATGGGTGTTCCTATTACTTTGGCCGATGCCTGTATAAAATAGAACAATCATACACTTTAATAAGGAAATAAGAGATACATATAGATATGTTGATCCTCTTAAAGGTACCATGTCTCCTCAAAACGGATTAAAATATTTTGGTTTTTAGATTAATAAAATTAGTGTTGCATACCAGTACTACAGTTTTTCTTATAATATGTTCCGTTTTTTATCACCAACACCTAGAATATGATCCAATACTTTCTCTATACTTATTTATCTATGCCAGCAGTCAATTGGTCTTACATCGGCTGGTAAGGCTTAGGAAATTATTTTATGCCTTCTACTTAAATGGAATAATATAGGATAACAACATAAAACCACAATTTATTGGTTAATTTATTCCATATGTTTTAAACTTTATTTGAGGGTACTGTAATAAATTTTCTGTTAACATTAATAGCTTTTGCGGTTTAAATAGGATTTTATAGTGATTTTTTAGTAAGTCGGCGTCTTAAGTAATCCCCTTATGCGTATGTCCGAACCAAAATAGTACTGTATTTCTAAATATAGCTAACAACAACATGTCAAACTGGTGGCCCTCGGCCGCAACAAATTTCTTTTTGGCAAGCCAACATAACACCATATGACGAAAGTGTTACAAAAAGTAATGTAGCTGAATTTTGCAAAATTCTGAATATACAAAATTATTGATAATTAACCCCACCTTTTAACCAATAAATTGATACTGCTCGTTTTGAATCGATGTATTGTTTTCTCCAACAATAATGTAGGGAAAAATTTAGCAGCCAATAATAAAATAATGCCGTTAATTTTTTTTATTTCCTTGATAGGTGAGCGTAATAGTAAGTATTCCGCTTCTACAGAACATGAAAAATAAATTTATTTATTTTATTTAGGCTTATTAATTGGTGTAGTTATACTAAGTATCTGCTAATATAATTTAAAGAAAAATATTGATTTTTATATTTTTTAAAAATTATTTTGTATCACCATTACTCATCTACTTTAGTTCCATGCAAAAAGTAAGTTTTAATTGAAAAGTTCTTTATACTTCCGATTACCTTAATAATACTTTTACCTTTTGGGGAGCATATTTACCTGAGGTAAACAATTGTTTAGATTGTTGCTTGGTTTCTTATGGCTTACTGAAGGTGACAATTGGACGTCACAGTAATTAAATTCTTATTTGTCAGCAAACAGCTGCAAAATCCAATCAAACATATGAATAAATGTAACATTTGTTTTATCACCGTTTAACAGATGAAAGTGCTCAATGGTAACCAATCTACCATATAACACAATTTGTGGCAAAAACGGGTAATTTTGCACCAACTTCGGATCTATTATTTATTGATAATTGCTCAAAATAATAATTTTTTAGAATAAATAGGAATTTTATATCTTAAAATCTTAATTATACTCTGTTTTCTCAAAACTACAATACTCATTTTTGAAAGTTTCGAATTATATTCGCATATGTTTATTTTGAAAAATAGCATTGAATAAAACCAATTTTATACTTTTTTCCACTTCTTTTTAGTGTTTCGGAGCCATTTTGGGAACATCTGAAGTAGGATGACCATAATGTTTTTATTTTATGAAGCTTTTGTATATTTTAATGCACTTCGCCACATTCATTGAAAGTACTATACACAACATTTGCATTTCTCTTTACAGAACTCTGAAAATATACGACAGTAAGTACGATTTTTCTAGTCCGGTTTTTGATATATCTTGTAGTTTTTATATCGGTAAACTAGTTCTGTTTGAAAATTTAGGAGAAAGGTTAATGTAGCATGAAAAGTTTTTGAACATTTTCTATGAATTGCGATTCTCCATTAAATGTCGTTATTTTTCTCAGAGAAACGTTCATGATTTTTAAACTTTTTTTTAAATAAAGTAATTCATTTTTACAAAACTTGAAAATTTTAAAAGTTGAAAATGTTATTTAATTTTCTATAGATTATTTTAAGGCTCTCGTTTATTTTATTTTTGTCAATTTCCAGCCCCGGCCATTTTGATTTCGTGACTGTAATGTTAATCCTATGAAAATTTAATATCATCCTCAAATCTATTCTACTACATATATTTAAATGTAAAAAAGGAAATTCGAAAGTGGAACAAATAATGGAGGTTTCTGTAGAATTACATTTTCTCTTTAATTTTTGAAAATATTTTAGAATATTTTTAAAGACGAGAATGAACACAAACGAATCATAAAATAGTAAAACGAAGTGTAAAAATGCGAAGATTAAAAATATTTTTAAAAATTAAAGAAAAAAATCTAACATCAGTGAAACCCTCATTATATTTTGCTCTTTCGAATGCAACTTTTTTGCATTTAAATGGATAAAATAGTCAAAATTTGAGGATGATAGTAGAAATTCCATAGGATTAACATTACGTTCACGAAATCAAAATGGCCAGTAGACCGGAATGTTAAGGCTCACGTCAACCCGCCATTTTGATTTTATCAGCTTAATGTTAATTCTATGGAATTTTGACTTTAATTCTCACATCTTTATTATTTGATCTATTTGAATGCAATAAAGTGCATTTGAAAGAGCAAAAAATAACCAATGCTTCTGTGGAATTACTTTTTTCCTAAGATTTTTAAAAATATTTTTATTCTTATTTTAATTATTCGTTTTTGAGTTTGGCAGGTAGATGGGAGCCTTAAATGAAAATTTTAAATGAATTGTTGCACAATTCTCGAGAAATACTAATGAAATAAAATAAAATAGATTTTATTAATTTTTGACAATATTAGTTGAATGATAAGGGTATTCCAATCAACAAAACTAATTGATCTACTCAATATGCAAATTAAATAAAAACATTTGATGATGATCCTTCTACTCTTAATCAACGAATAAAAAAAAATCTAAAATTCAATGTATTACATTTCCAAACGTTTGATCTCTGTTCAAATTTTGTTGCACAAAGAAATTTTCTTTGTTACTAGTTTAATGAACTTTTTCAATTATCTATATTAGCTTAAATCAATATCTCCTTTTAATGCAGTCAAAAAGTCTCTAATTATGTGTCCCTACCACATGATGTGATCAAGACCTGTGCAGGCACCTATTATATACCCTGCCAACATACACTAAGCTACGACAGTTTTAAAGTGCAAAGAAACTGTGAATAACTCACTTTTAAATAATTTGTGTCGGGTACTTGTATGCTTGTTGATTTTTAACAGCTGGTAAAAAAATATTATTAATAATGTCTAATAGATGTCATTTGCCCGAATCATTAATCTTTCGAGGAAGAATTTCTTCTGCAAGGGACGTTTCTTCACGCACATAACTGCTGAAACCCGAACAGGGTTTCTAGTTAAGACTAAATTCATGCGATAAAATTCAGAAAAATTTAAATTTACGCTAAGTCTCGGACAATGACTTCAGATTACATGCAAATCATTTTCTTATTCCAGGTACGCTTTATCACATGTACTAAAAAGTTAATAGTAGCTTCCAAATGAATAAATAAAAATTAATAAGTTACTTATCAATTTAGATAATAATTCCAGATTTATTTAAAACTGGATTTAATTGTGATAAATTTTAAAGCAAGGATCTCAACACATAATCCGATTTTGCAGTCTTTATATTTACAGTCGTGCATCATCCTAACTATTTAAAGGTGTATCTTCGTCATTACTACTGGCGTCTCCACTATGGGGGAAAATTCTTGTTTGATATCATTCCGCTTTCACTGATATTTATTTCATCATTTCATTGAGAGAAATGATACATCATTTTCTCATTTCATCAACTTCTTCAAAAAAAAATATTTCGATATAGACATTCCGTACGTTAATATGCTATTCTCAGAAGAAAAACAAATTAAGACCTGTGCGAGGAAGGGTATCTAATAAAATATCAAACTCAAGGGTCGTGAAGAGGAAGCAAAAAATACACTAAATTTTTCGTAACACAAGGACGAAACTCAATATATTCCTCATGCTGCCAGCTATTCATATCGTCGAGTTCGATGCCGTTCTATTTAGCAATCGCAATTACTCTGTAGACAACCACAGTCTCATATTTATACTGACAGTGAGAAATGTCCTTAAAAAACTGACGCAGTTTCGAAGATAGAACTTCGACGACCCATAGAAAAAAAATTCAAATAATACGTTTTGAGTTGGTGTCACACCGGTGTAACAGTCGAAAAATAAAAGTCAAAAAAGCCGACACATATTGATGACATTAGGGAGTAAAAACGACAAGCAGCTGACACGCTTGTAAGAAAATCGGCCTCAAAGGGTTAAAATATCAAGCAATATATATATATATATATATATATATATATATATATATATATATATATTAATCGAGCTCTTTCATTTCTTAGCTAAGATCCTGAGCTCTAATGTAAGAACGACCTTCATTATAGAGATTCGACACTGGATAAGTGGTTATACTATGGCAGATGAATGACATAGTAGAATCATTGACTTGATTCTCAATTCATCCCGTAAATTAAATAGTTGGAGTGCAACTCAGCCCAACCACCCTTGGCGACAGGAATTATTTGGCGTTATTTTGCCAAATGTGGCTACCTTGGCCCGCTTTGTAGACTTAACATTCAGCCCCAAAAAAAATCGCCAAATTTTGCAATGTTTGAAATCGCGCCAAGTGGTTGGGGTAAACTGCCTTTTCACCAATTAAATTTAATTAATGAATTAATATTTGAAAAAAACTGTATTAACATCGAGTGTCATCCACTACATGTTTAAAAAATGTATTTGAACTTGAGTGGATGAATAAAAAGTATTTTATTAACGATTTAAAATTTGAACAAAATATATAAATATATATAGGGAGAGTGTGAAATAATATTAGGAATTTAAAAAAGCATCTTAAAAGTCACCACTTCCGTTCTAACGATAAATTGAAAACTGCCTTTGGAGCCTGTTGTCAATAGCTTATTTCAGTAATCACATTGGTTGGGGCTTTCCTGGAACCGCTTGCAACCTTCTCACTTTCCCTTGAGGTAGCACTTGAGAATAACATATGTCTGCAAGCGCGCAGATAGGTAAACTGCAAGTGCGTAAGCACCCTAGGTGTTGGTTTTTATACCCGTGAAATCATTAGATGAATACAGGAAAAATAGAAAAATAATCTTTGTTTTTGCGATGCGATTTCTGTCTTCCGTTGACTATCCAAATTGAATCCTTTCCTAGATCTGTCCCATTTCCTTCTTCTTCACCGGTCGGGATCTTCTATTTTCATCCTGGACAAGGAGTCCTCTCAAACAAATAGATTCATCGTTCTCGCAACGCAACTAATCATATTGCTCTGTGGCCGTTTTCTACATGCTCGAATCTTGCTTGCATTTGTGGCTACATAATTACTCGACAGATATACCGTGTTCCACACTAGCTTCATTAATTCCTCATACAAGCTGCATCCCTTCAGTTATCTATTGGCTATTGGTGGAACGTCCTAGAACCAATACAATTCAAGCATCTTAAACCTAATAAAAAGCTCAATTTGTACAGATGCTGTCAGCAAATGGATGATTTAAGCAAAGCACTGAAATAAAAAAGAGGCCGGCGATGCTCAATATGAAGCACATTATTTTGAATCATGATAATGCCAAATAACATGCTGTCTTAGTTATTTTTCTAAGCATCATAGAGCTAGAATGGGAATTTTTGTTCATCCACCGTACTTTTCAGACCTGGTACCCTGTATTTATGATTTGTTTATCTCCATAATTTTTTTTTGAAAAGAAGAAAAACAAAACTGAATCAACGTTGACCTGAGACAACTTGAGTTCTTCGCCTCTTAAGACAAGGCATTTTTCAAAAATGGTATTTACAAATTATCATTACGTTAGGAAGATTTCATGAGTAACGATGAAAAATATATTGTACAATAAATATTATTAAATGTATGAAAAATGTATTATTTTCTTTCCCTTCTCAAACATAACTTTCCGGTATACCGAATGTTTTTTACCTGTATTACAAGTAATTGTATATATTAGGAAAGAAACATAATTTTCTTTCAAAGAAACGACATTTAATCTGCAAACAGAAATTGCGCGTGTGTGCGTTTTATTATCCAGCAGTTTCACACATTTCTCATAGCGCAATATAACAAATTTAAATATATTTTAAATTATATGCTTATTAAATCTGTGTGGGGCTTCTTCTTTCTTTTGAAGCATTAAATTCTTTTAAACTCGAATTACTCCAGTCTTTTTCTACTTTCATGCATTTTACTTTTCAATAGCATCACACGTTTTTCACACTTCAATATATATTTTAATTAAGTTAGTTTTAAATTATATGAATATAAAATGGTGACTCGTTTTACGAAAATCTTGTTTTTCTTTTTTCATCACACATTATTTCCTCAAGGCATCAAAGAAGCAAGGCAAACAAAATTTCTGAAGATATAATAATTGAGAAATGGGAAATATTAAAATCCCTTTCATATTTCAGATCTTTCTAAGAATAAAAATATATACATGTTATTAAAAATTTCGAAAAAAAATCAGTATTCAAGGCATTTTAATGTCTTCTGGTATTTAATTATTATTATAATTATTATATTGTAATATAATTATTCAGGGAGAAATTTCACTTAAAAAAGTATTCTTATACAAGATTAATAATGCTTGATTTCGTAATTTTTAAATAATTTAATAAATACCAAAATTTGTAATTTTGTCTAGACATTCGCTTATTTTGTTTGCATATTTCTGTAATCCTATAAGTAATTGGTGGAAATAATTTAATTTGATAATAATAAGAAGTTTTTCAAAATTTAATTAATTCAATATTTTTACAGTCTAAATATGTAACCAGTGCTTAGAATACTTACAAAACAAAAACAATCTCTTTATCTATCGAACATTTTTATATGCAAAACTATATACATGTTTTAAAATTCTTCTTATTGATATTGTCTTATTGAAAGTTAGGAGTATGGTTGTTTTGTGATCCTGTGGAGAAAGAGAGAGTTGTTGATCTTGGAGAGCCAGATACGTTTCGAACTCTGGATTACTAGGTCCGTAGAAAAGTTGACCCGTCGCTTTTTGCTAAGCTTTTATCAACTAGACTGAAAGAGACGTCCCCGTAGGGGCAGATGTTAAGGCGTTTTACATTCTGGCGTCGTAGAAGAGGGATTTTTGATCCCATGGATTTTCGAACCCAGGTCGACTGGGTCCAAAGAAAAGTTAATTGGACGCTTTTTGCTACGCTTTTGGTAACTGGACCAAATCATACGTCTCAGTCAGGCTAAATATTACGGCGTTTTAACTTCTGGTATTGTTGTTTGCGAGAATCGCAAATACTCCACCTCAAGTATCATCATGATGAAACGTTCTAACTGATATTTGAAGAGAAGGTCATTTTCTCCAGATAATTCTGCAATCGATATACATCCCCTCTCAGTTACATTTAGTTTAGTTTCGGGCAGATTCCATTTGGTGTCATTTTCTATCTGTAGTTGAATGGCTGGTCTTGTTGACACGTGTACCGTAGTCGGAACATCACTAGTTGTGATTTTTTGAGCGATTATCTTAGACACAAAGAAGCAAGTACTTCTGAGTCAGAAGTGTATGTAACCAGTAATTCTAGATGGTGCTGCTTTCTAGTGCTCATATCCTTGGTCACTACTTCGTCATTAAGTGCTTAAGACCCCGTAGAGGAGAAGGATAGTTAGTTGACCTTAAAGTTCCAGCTTCTGGGACCAACTGATAGTTTTACGGTCGAAATTTTGCCATGATCCTACCTTTTTTGTTTATATCAAAAGAGATGTCCCTATTGGGCTGGTTATTAATGCGTTTTAACTTTTGGCTTTGTTGAAAAGAGTGTTTAATTAGTTCAGTAAAAACTAAAAACATGTTAAACATTGCATGTAATACATTTCTCAAGAAGCATTTTCACAATTTTTTTTCATTTCACATGGATCAAAATTTTTCATGGTGTCTTATTTTGAATTAAGTGATGAAATTAAAATATGCAGCACAAAATAAAAATGAAAAACTTTTTATATGTTATACAAATATATTAAATTTCGCAACAAAATGAAATAAATCAATGAATTTTGGCTAAGTAAATAAGTGGTAACTTTTAATTGAATATACCAATGGTTGTGGAATATGAATAGCATGAAATAGAATAAAACTTATTTCTAATATTTTAAATCTTAACATTAAGGGGTTAGTTGGCATAAACAATATTGGTCCCTGCAAGTTTGAATTTAATTATAAAATAGCTTTAAATTAATAACTATATTTATTGAAATTTCCTTTAAATGAAGCGAGACCTAAATTTAAAAAAATACCATTCATTGTTACTATTTGTCTTTAATTAGAACCCTCTGATTTTTCTGCTGTGTTAAAGAATTCAGAGATGAAACTTTCACGTGAGTATGGAATTACTCTATCGGAGCTATCCGAGATTGTTAACGTAAAGATGTTCATAAAATCGTCGTAAGGCTTCATAAAATACATAAACTGTTTCTGTAAATTGTTTGGAAAATAAAACTAATGAAAAATAAATCACAATATGTAATTTGAACTATATCTTGGAAGTTGTACATTGAAAGAAATCGCATGATTAAAATTGGTATTGTAACTTTTATTTTATGAAAACGATTATGAAAAATTTAATTATTTATGTATTTTTTCATTTATTTGCTTATTTAATTTATTTATTTGTTTGTTTGTTTTATTTATCTGTTTGTTTTGCTTTTTTATTTCATTTATTTATTTGTTTGTTTTATTTGCTGATTTCATTTATTTATTTGTTTGTTTTATTTGTTTATTTCATTTATTTATTTGATTATTTGTTTATTTATTTACTTAATTTATTTCTTGATTTGTTTTTATTTATTTATTTATGTAATGTTTTATTTATTCATATTATTTACATTTATTTCATTTATTTATTTTTATTTAACTTTATCTATTTAATTTGCTTCCTTTAAAATATTCTGGAAGTTTATGAACACAAATTAATAAAGTTTCATAGAAATACAGAAATCTTATACCAATACTTGTGATTATAATCTTAATTGTAAAAGAATCGGAAAAAAAGACTGACGGAGAAACTGAGCCCAACAATAATGATAATCAATTTACCATTCCCTTTGCTGAATATTTAAAAATCAATATAAATTTTCCTTTTTCTGTGGCTACTAACAAAGTGCACAAATTCTTACTAAAAACGAAGTTTATTTGTCTGATCAAACCGTTCGTGTTTGAGTCATTTACTAATCTATACGTGAGGGTTTGAAAAGTGAATACTTTAACTGTCTATTTTATTTCGTTATGATCTTTTTGATAGTTTCTAACACTCCCTCGACTATGCATGTTTGGTTCTGATATCTTACTTGAAATATTTTAATATCTTTCTTATAAATTAACTAACTTTCTACCCTCGTACTCAATTCCTCGTTGCTTATAAATGTAATTTATCCATTCCATTCATTAAGTTACATAACTTCAATCTAACTTGAATGAATTTCGTTTTACCTATTAGGGGAGGTTTCACTTTTCACACTATTCCAATAGGAAAATCCTCGACGTTAATTGAAGGGAAAATTGCGATATAGCCCACGATATCATCCTCATTCCTTTAAGGCGTAATGCTAATTTTTGTGTTTATGACTTAATTAGAAGTATGTAAGACACAAGCATGATTCCGAATATGACATTTTGAAATCGTAGGACTTCTTACAAGTATGTTACTGAAACTGAATCCGGTTTTTAAAATAATCTTAAGTTGCATATTGTTGAAAAATTTTTATTCAAGGCGTAATTGCGCTTGTGAAACCAGTCAAAAATGGCGGATAATGGCACATGATTCTTTATTCACAAATATCCAGGTCAAGACAAATAGAGGTAGAAAAGCTTGGATAGATTAACAGTACAATCAGGAAAATTAGCACTTGTACAGATTAACGACACAAATATTAACACAACAGCAGTTATAATAATATATACACAGCACTTTTAATAATATTCAGTTCACCAAACTAGTTCGCACTACTGGCAAATCTCCTCAGTAATACTTCGCTCGGACTCAAATAGTTTCCGGCAGTCCAAACAGAATCCCTGGTCATTTTCTAGAGAGACATAGGCCATTTTCTGGTAGAGTCAGGTCTCTTCTCGGTAGGTAATCTCAACCAATTCTGACAGCTTGTCTCAGGAAAATTCCAGTTTCGTTTCTCTCCATATATGTTGACCTTTCAGCCAGGTGCAATATGACAGGAAAAATTCAGGAAGAGACCAAAATTTTCGCCCTGATTGAGACATTGTGTAGATTCCAACAACTTTGAGGAGTATCATTTTATCGCCAGAGTCACCAAGTTTCTCGCCAAGATGCCAAAACAGTCGCCAAATTCGTCGCCAAAGTTGAGAGATAATTGCTTAAGCTTTCTTCGGGTGACCGATGAAATCACTGTAAATGTCTCATTTTCATCATTAGAGTGACGGTGCAGGGAAGCAGAATACGAGTAGCCGGTACGTAACAATATTCCGTGCATTCAGTATTTTTGGCCCTTATCAGTCATTTCCTTCCCTTTAAATCAATCATTTTGACCTATTTGTGATTCTCACTTACAACACATACAAACTGGTTTGCATGAATAATTTTTCTCTGATACTGATTCCGAAGTTTAAAAATTAATGCTACAAAGGAAACCCTGGAAACTTCCATTAATTACAAATCGAAACGCTACATATACACGAAAAATTGTAATGCACTATTTTAATTTTTCTGTTAAAAGTGGAGGAAATGAAGGGAAAAAATAGCATCTGGAGATACAAAATTACGGGAAAGCCGAAGAAAACATTAAATTATCATACAATATTGATTTTAAATTTATATTTTCATTGAAATTTCACTTCTTTTTCAAGAACAGAAAAATGGAAGTTTTGGAATTCTTTAAGGGGTCTATCACACACACACAGGACTTATATCCATTACACGAGCATGATAAAACATCATTTTCATAAACAATCATAACTTACCATTAAAACAAATACTTCAAACACATACCATGCAATATTCATATATATTTATTTCAATTCTCATATTTTCATGTAATTTCAAAGAAATTTAAAGGAAATAAGAAGAAACATAAATTTAACAATTTTTCAAAATTATGAAAATCAATATTTAACTGTCAACAAGTTTCGGAAGGGCAACATTGATCAAATTTTACAAAAGTAAGGTTATCTAGTAGAAAAATGCTCAGATTTGAAGTTATTCATGAATTTTAAAAACATTAATGAATACAAAAAGATTTTTACTGTAACCACTAAGAAAATTAGGAAATTTTAAGAACAAAATAAATTCAAAATTAAAATTCATCTATAAATTTTCTGTTAACAATTATTCTAAAAATAGATGTATAAGTCATAAATAAACTTGTTTTTAACACGTGTAGGAAATTTCAAACTAATATGATTAATAGATACAGAAAAAACCAGTTCGTAAGCTGAAATTTCTTGTTTTGAAAAATAATAACAAGGAAAAACTAATTAAACAGAATTCAGATTTTTCTCGATTATTTCTAGAAAGTTTGGTAGTATCGTTAACCTTTTGACACTTAAATAGTCAGAAAAGATGGGACTCTAGTAAATATAATTTTCAAAAAATAGAAATTGAATTTTTAAGGTCCTGAGACTGCGACTGCATGAAAAAAAATTACTTAATTTAAAGAATATGTCACGTCATAAATTTTCGTCATTCGAATAATTTCAGAAACGTATTCTAATTATATTTCTTTTTACGAACCCGATATTATTGCCATTCCAAGACTTACTAATTTAGTTTAGTAAACATTTTACTCGAGGACGTATCGATTGCACAAAGGTTACTTCTTCAATTTTAAATCGATTAAATATTCTTCCTCGACGAGCAAATAAATTCTTTACATTCATCTTTTCAGAAAAAAGGACATTTGTATGCTAATTCAATTTGCTTTTGACACGTTCATGTTGAAACGAAAAGCTGCAAGCAAAATGAGATTACTTTTCGGTTTTCAGTAAAACTGGAGAAAATAATAAAGAGAAAAAGAATATGTATGCATGAAATGTTGCCAAAAGTTCAAAGAAAACAAACTTCGTAAGTGTACTTTTTTATCGCGTTCATTTCTAAGTTTTGAAAAATTATTATCAAATTTAAAAGAAGAATCTTAAAGTAATCTGTGTTCAAACTCGAAAATCAGAATTTGCAGTTTCGTAGTTGTTTTAAATTTTTTTTTTCTTTTCGAAAAATGCTGCGAACAAAAATATTAAAAGTGTTTTCTTTCAAAGAAATTTAAAAAATAATTTTAAAAACTCTAATATAAAAACGCATAAGATTTATGAAGTGAATCTCTACTCAATAATAACAAATTTTAATTCTAACATTCTTTTTATCTGATATCTTAAAAACAAGCCTTCCCTGATGTAGTATTCATTACTTTAGTCTTAGAATTAATTTTGATTAAGTTTTTTTTTAAAGTTATTTGTTAGTTTTTCATAAAATTAATTTATCTGCAATTGAGAAATATTTTGCACCTTTTCTAATTTATTTAAAAGTTTTGATCTGTTAATTTTTCTTAATACTGTTCCTGAATATGTCATTATTTTTAGTTTGAAAGTAAGATTTGATACTAAGGCAACTAAATATGAGTCAAAATAGTCATAGAGAATAAATTTCTTCTTCGAAAATCAGTTCTCTAAAAACTTAATGTAATACATTTGTAGTGATTCATAAACTGTCTAACGAAATGAAATTATAAATTAAATTAATGATTTCAATTAAAATAGTATTCAAAATTAATAGAATTTGCATATTCACTAGGCCTTCATCGAAAGATATCTGGGATCCGGTATAGCCTGGACTAAGTATCACGTAGAACGGGAGTGTAATCCTCCATGCCTTTGACACAGTCTTTGTGACTGCTATAAGAAAGCAATCCTGGACCCCTTGTTAGAGTTTTGAAAGTTTCAATTGATCCGGATTTCAATATGACAACATTCGCCCACTTAAGACTCATCTAGTCAACGAATTTCTGGAAAATTAGGATATTCACTAGTCAGCCAAACTTGAAAACCGTAACCATACGGAGTATGTATGGGATGCTCTTGCGAGGGTAATTACAACTTCCTTCTCCCTCTAAGACCCTTAAAGGACATGAAACAACATTTCTGAAAGAGTGGGACTAGCTGCCACAAAAAATACCATAACCTGTCTCATTTACAGTCAGAGTTCGAGTAATGAAAGCTGAGTAAGAGGTGACCTAATTCTCTATTATTATGTTATTTGTTACTCCTTGTGTTTTTGCTCACCTGTAGGGGGTACTGTGAAAGTGACGATTGCGAGATGTCCCTTTAAACAGAAGTCGTAATTCCAAAGAAATGGAATTAAACAAAATAAAAAGTAAAAGTAAAAAATAAACAAAAGTAATTAAAATCAATTTGCTATATTGAAGTAATCCATTAAATTTCCAAATATGCATTCCGTTATAAAATATAAATAGATCTAAAAAACTTTTTCATACTCCATGCTTACTTCGTTCTCTTCAAAACCAGAAACTTTCAAATATGACTTAAATTTGCGAACTATCTCGTCTTTTCTACTTGATCGAATAATTGTTTGATTTTATATGGAATAATGGTAATACACATGAAAATAAATTACATTAAGAAGTTCGATTTTTCTTGTGTATTTCTACTGACTCAATTCAAATACTCATGTGTCAAATTATTTATTTTATAATTAAATATGTTCTTCAATTTTGAAAAAAAAATTATTTTAAATTTTAAAATTCATGCAGCAATTTAGTGAACAATGGTTAACAATTTAACAACTCAACAATCTGAAAAAATATTCAAAAATAATTTTATTTTGATGCAAATACATTAGTTAAGTTGAATTTTACGATGATCGAGGGAAATGTAAAGTTTTCAAAATTTTGTTTCTTAAAAAGAAAAAAAAAATCACTTTCCATTATTTTCTATCTAAAACTCTATCGAAGAGGAAGAAAAAACTACAATAGATTTTATCCATGTTTTGGTAAAGTATGTTCTTGTCTAAATAGATCACTTTTACGACTTTCTTTTTGACACTTTGATAGTATAAGTCGTTCCGAAAAAAATACATGTGGTAGTTCTAACATTACGTTCTAAATATCACTTTCGACGGAATGACTCGATTTACAGAGTGAATTAAAAGTTTCAGACGATAAATTCTCTTCTTTTAAATGAAGAATAATATCATTAAAACTGAAAAGAAAGAAATTAGCGTTAAGGATAAAATTCAATGATCCCTGTTCACTCGGTATATATTAGTACAGAGATCTTATTTCTTCAGGAGACAGGAAATTCCTGTGGTAATTACTTTTATTCTGTCTTTGAATGAACCCAATAAAGTGGCACAAATTCGTTTCTTTTTCTCCACTCATTCTTACCTTTCTAATAATGAATCAGTTTGATCAAAAAGTTGCTTTCTGTTCACATTTTTTAAGCTAGTTATCTTATAACTTGAATTAGTAATTTAAAAAAAATAAAATTTTAATACCTATTATTTTAAGTTGGACTGATTTTCGAACTGACATATATTCGTGTTTCATATTTGTTGATGATTGGAATTACTTGTGAAGGGCAAACGATCCCGAAAATCCTAATTTCTTTCTTAAAATAATAAATACATAATAAAAGATTAAATTAATTTTAATTAACGTAATTTCTAAATTACAAATCAAATGCACTCATTAAATTTAATGTGTGAAATATATATAAAATAAAAATAATTACATATTAAATAAATGATTCAATTTAGTGTAAAATACATTAAATACAAGTAATAAAATTCATTGTAAAATACCTCAAAAAATTTAATTTAACGTGAAATTCGAAAAAAAATTAAATTTAATGTAAAATACGTAAGGTAGAAATAACCAAATTTAATGTAGAATAAATGAATTTAAAATAATAATATTCATATGTAAAATACATGAAAAAAATAATTATGTCTAATATAGAACACTTAAAATATAAAAATTATTAAACTTAATATAGAACATTTAAAATACAAAAAAATAATTAAACTTAATATAGAACATTTAAAATACAAAAATATTTCAATTTAATGCCGCATATATAAAACATGAAACTGAAATTTAACTAATATGGAATACATAAAATATAAAAATAAAATTTAATTTAATATGGAAAAAAAACACAAAATATATAAATAATCAAACTTAAAGTAAAAGTTATTAGGAATTAAATTTAATGTACAATAGATAAATTAGGATAAAACTACTTGATTTTTAGTATGAATGTCACTATAATACGAGTAAAAACAATTGGACAAAAATGTTGCAAAATATATTTTTCAAAATGAAATTAAATGAATTGAAATTACTATTTTCTATTTATGAGTATATTTGTAAGCTTTGCAATTCCTATTTTCCGCATTATGTGGAGATATCTGATATTTTAATTTTGTTAATTTCAAATTTTTTATCTGAATTCAAGTGTTCCAGGATAAAAAAAAATGACAATATTTTTGACTATGTGCATTGTTTTATTTTTCATTTCGCTATTCTGATTTTAATGTCAGAAAAATTAAACTTTTAGAATTCCGAGTATTGTTTTATAATTTTGAATTAAAATTCCGACCATATAACATGTATATGTGTGGTATAATACTTGTAGGAAAAAAATGGTATTTAGAAACCAAACAACGAAAACATAACGCTGATCATCAGCAACTTTTCATTTTATTGATTCGAACAAATAATAAAGTGTTAATGGTAGCATAATTATTAATTATTAAGGTTTCAGTTCTAGATGATATCTTTCATACTGAAAAATTATAAGATATATCTTAACCAAAAAAATCAAGAAAAATTATTATTGTTACACACGGGTGTCTCACTTTTATGAATACAAACTTCTAGAAAGGTAGGATATAGCCGAATCGGAATCATTTAGCGATTTGGAGGTGCAAAAGACAACGTCATGTGGTAGTGTAACTACATAACTCAATATTCGGTTTATTATGTTTACTGAACATAAATACAAATAACATGGTCAACTAGGTGTTAGTCAAAACAGGTGTTCAAATTTCAATCGATGAACTGCGATATAGGCCTCGCATCTTATGTGCTTGGAAGGCCGGATTTTCCTGAAGAAGGGTATTCAACCTTTTAAACCTTGAGGAACCATTGAACTTACCATTTTCTTGAAGAATCTTCTTGATCAAAGATGATAAAAAATAAGATACCAAAGCTTTTTCCTACTCAGATTTACAAAATTATTATTGCATCTCTATTTTATCACAATAGAAATGTTTTAATAAGATAAAATGAATGGATATTAGATATTTTTCTAAGAATAATGAAATAAAGCAAAAATATTTCAAATCATACGTAATTAATTAAAAAAAACTTAATGACTTTATTGTGATTGTCTTTCATTGCAAAGTATTTTTTGTCTGGAATTATTGTTGAAATCTACAATTTAATTCATCTTCAGTATCCCATTGGTTTCTGTGTTTTGTTTTTGTCTCAGTGTCCAAAGAGAATGGTTTTTTAGCATACATAGGCTGAAACATATGACAGTAAATAGTTCACAAATCTTTTGGTAATTTCAGGATATTCTTTTCTAATGTCAATCCAAAAAAGCATTATATAAACTTGACTAAAATTTAGTTTCAATTAAGTGTCGGTCAATATAGTTATAAATTAGTTGCTCACTTTCTTTTATTAAAAGTTTGGATGTGTCACAGACTTGGGAAAAAAATCTGGATTCAAGATAATTTTTCTTTCTGAATTATAAAATATTCAAGAAATGTTTTTTGCAGATCTGATAAATGTTAGAACAAACCAATTGTTACATTTTTATCGGGCTTAGCGTTACCGTCTACTAAAATATTATGAAAATTAAGAAAGCATTCAATATGATCTATCAAAATGCAATCTGGTCAAAATTTCAATTTTAAAAGGTTGGCGTCAATTTTACTTTATACTTTGAAAATAATGAAATAAGTGGCCCAATAACAGAGTGAATTTTTACTTGGGCCAAAAAAGTTAGATTAATATGTGACCTGATGCGTCTCGATTAATGTAATTGAACTCGTGACTTTTACGAAATGTAAGATTTTATTTAATCCATAAGATACTCATATATATTTATTTTTACAAACTGCTTTTAAGAATTTGATTTTAAAAATTAAAATTTTATTAAGATTTTGGCGCTTTCATTAAGCAAATAGTGATCTCTTGCGAAACTCCTAACACAATTCCAGGGAACTCAGGTTGAAGAACTCTGCTCTAGAAGATTACAGTGTGTCACAGACTTTACCAGCGGACACTGCGTGGCATGCAACGGGGTCATCGGCACTGTCAACGAGAGCAACATCACCAGTGATTTTATATGCCACCAGAATAAGAAAGTCAAGGCATGACTGGAGGCAAATACTCCGAGGCATAACATCCGATTCACTTTTGGCCAACTGTCACGTCACAACTTTAATGGCTGGGGACTCACTAATTCTGGCTCCACACTGAAGGTCGTATCGATGCAGAAACAGGTTCGCCATCCAACAGTTGTGGTAACAAGTTGTGTACTGCTCCAACAATCAGACAACAGGTATGGTTCAAAGAAGTAAACATTCTCAAGAAACGAATAGAGTTTTTTCAAAAACACTTAAAAATCCAGTGCAAGCGCAACTTCAGCTACTGCGTCTAACAAACATTTCCTATCCAGCATTGTGATGTGAATCCCCGTAGTTTATGTGTACTCCACTTCTAATTAAAGTTTTTAACTCGGTGCTGAGGTTATTGTGTCTATCAACTTGTTTTTATCCCCTATTTTCCTTCTCTATCCTTTCAATTCTATTTCACTTCTATATCACTACCTCTAATTCGATTCATTGCCCTCATTGATCTAACGTACCTAATCACGTTTAATTTGGGCTGGCAAGGTGTTGTTATTTTATGCAATTTGAGTTACCGAAAAGTCCCATGAGGTTAGTGAAGATAAAATCACGAATAGACCAACATCACAAGTTGATTTTTAAATAAGATAGGTAAGTTAACGACCTGCTAATGCAATTGCAATTATTAATTATTAATTGCTAATACATAATTATCCATGTATATAAATGTCAATTTTTTTAAATAAGCAGATTCAAGAGCATACATATATATCAACGTTGAAACGTCTTCGATATAAACGTCAATTATGTATCGAATTAAAAATAGAAATTTTCCATTAACGATTGTACAGAATATATTTTCGTAGTCTTCTTTCTCTCTTACTTCCACCAAAAACATTTTGTACTGTTAAAGTTTGAACTAACTCAAATATCTTATTCCTAAAAGAGTAGTATTTCGTGAAATTCTTTTACGAAAGGATACCGTAGTAATTTGAACTGAATAAAATATTTAGTTTAATAGGGGCAAGCAAAAGCAAAAACCTTTTACTGTGAATCTGGAAACCTATGTCCTAAATAAGCAAGTAGTTTTCTTTACAAAAATACTTTTTTACGTCTGGCAGCGATAATTTACTTTGGTCTTTTTGGCGCTGATTTAACTAGTATAACACATTCGTGCATTTTTAATGAAATTCTAAAATATGGTATAAGCTATATTTAATTAAATTAGTGTAGTAAAAGGAAAGCAAATAAAATTAATAAACAATTTCTCTGATTTTTATCCATATTTAATAATTTTCATTTGTTAGAGAGTAATTTTGTTGAGGAAGTATAAATAATTTTACATTTGAACACACCTGAAATGAAATTATTTCTAATGATTCCTACGCTCTTGTAAATAGTTAAAATAATGATTTTTTGCAATAAACGTAGGACTTAACTATTAATGTATTTTGAAAGATTTACCTTACAAATTCTTTTTGGAAATAGAATTTCCATACATATGTTTAACGTTAACTAAGCAAACATTTTCTATTTTGAAGACTTTTTGTTTTATATTCGGAAGATTTAAACGAAACATTTGTATATAAAATCTATATATTACTTCTTCTCTATTTTGGCATTTCTCACACTTTGATGCTTAGATATTGATAAGTATTTTTATTGATACCATTGAATTTAATGATATATTAACTCATTTTTATTTCCAACTTAAACATGCATGCAATAAACTATAAACTAGACTTTTATATTTTGTTACAATTCATGTTTCATAGGGAATATTGTTATTAAATTAAATATTAAATTTAAAATATCTTTCCTGGATTATATTTATATTTTATATATCTTTTGGTAGCGAGTTATATTTGTTATTACTTTTTAAATATATTACATTTGTAAAATTATGTATTTCTTTCAGTAAATCGTTTGTTATGATTGTTTCCATAACTGGTTTTTAAAATAGAAATTTCAAGAATTAAAATTTCAGAGTTCGAAGTTTAGCCTTAAGGTTATATACGTTACAATGTCTCGTAAAATACTGTTTAGTCTGAGTATAATTGTGCTTATAAAAGTAAATGGATAAAAAGCAAAGTTGCGAAGTATTCTTTGAGAAGTTGCCTGTTATTAAAGAGCAAGAAGATGTATTTATTTAAATTTGCGTATTTTATTTGGGTCCCCATACATGCAATAATCTCACGATAATCTGTAAGGTATCGAACCTTACTAGACCACTAGACTAGAACACCACTAGACTTTTCTACTACTATGAGGACAAGACGGCCATTCTGACATAGCAAGCCAAATAAAACTCATCCCCATACATGCAGTAATCTCACGGTAATCCGTAAGGTATCAAACCTGTGGCGACTACTGATCACCGCTAGACTTTTCTACTACTATGAGGACGAGACGGCCATTCTGACAAAGCAAGCCAAATAAAACTCATCCCCATACATGCAGTAATCTCACGGTAATCCGTAAGGTATCGAACCTGTGGCGACTGCTGATTGCCACTAGACTTTTCTACTACTATGAGGACGAGACGGCCATTCCGACAAAGCAAGCCAAATAAAACTACTTGAAGATAAAGTGAACAAGTCCTTCTGCTATCGCTATTTAAAATAGCACTGGAAAACATTCATTGAGAGGGATGATTCAGCGTTCTTCTCCATTTATGGTTTTCTTCTTGTGTTAGCTAGTCAGGTAGACAGCTTATAATTTTTCTTTGACTTTAAAGATTTTTAAAATGTTTTTAATAAAAATATAGTTAACACATGAATCAATAACTCCCGAGACTAACATTGAAAACAACATTTTTTTTGCAATTTTTTTTTTATTCATCAACATAACACCTTTTTTTAATCACCTTTTAGGGTGATACAATCGTTCCAACGCTTTTCCAAAT
>BMAW01116026.1:1124-34425 GCA_019974015.1 Nephila pilipes | reverse complement strand
TTCCATCGAAAGCAATCGCGGCACCCACTTGGAAAAAACCTTTTTCATGCTCAATTTTTCATGAAGGATAGTACATACTCTTCCATATGATATCTGTGTCATCTCAGCAATCTCACGGAGCTTCATTTTACGATCTTTCATTATAATTTTTGTCACTTCACTCACATTTTCCGGTGTAACGGCTTCCACAGGTCTACCCGAGCGTTCCGCGTCATTTGTGTCGGTACGACCACGTTTAAACTCGGCAAACCACCGACAAATCGTTGCTTTTGATGGACAAGAGTCCGGGTAACATTTTTTAATCCATTGTTTCGCTTGCACTGTGTTTGTACCCATTAAAAAACAATGTTTTATCAGAACACGAAACTCGGTTTTTTCCATTTTTTAAACAAACTGCAAAACGACTTTACTCTAACCTCGATAACTCAGCTGTTTCTGGTCCGATAGACTTAAAATTTTGACACGTTTCAAGCAAAGGTTAGTACTCTAGAAAGACCTGGTTACTGGTTTACTACGAGCGCCATCTCTGGGTTAGTCTCGGGAGTTATTGATTGATGTGTTATATGTGTTTCGTCTTCTTGTGTGAAGTTTGTTTACATTCTGACTCCTGGAGTCAGTTCTCCATGATCTCGAATCACATATGGGAAATGACTATAGACCAAATCATCATTGGGTTATCAAAAACGCTGGCTAACTAGAAAATCTCAAATGATAATGCATTTCAGCTGCAAAATATATATTTTTGCTTAAAATTTAAACCAGTACACGCAAAAAAGAATGTCAACACGTGAAATAACTAAAATTATAAAACCTTTACTACAATATTACAATACTGTAGACTATCAATTCAAAAATGTGTGCATTATTCCATTAAAGTAGATGGCATAACATAATTTTCAGTTATCTTCTACTTGTTTCCATTTTAAATTACCCTTTCAACACTTGTTCTTGCAGTTGCTTCAACACTAGAATTTCATTATGGAAACATTATTTTCTTCATCCCAGATGATAGATGTAGCAAAAGAATAAATAGTCACCTTGTGAAGTATTATTTAAACAGCCTTCGCTACTTCTTGTCTCCTCCTCTCTTCATCCTCTTTTGTTGAAGTCGCATTCTCTGTTTAGTCATCTTCCATCAGAAAGTGTCGTTGGTCAGCCACTCAGTTTCGTCGTCTGTTGTCAGAATATTATTAGCTCTATCTACGCTGACATTGCATTTTTACCTTGCACAGCGATCATTGACCACGGCAAGCAGTGATTTGCTTGTTCCAGCAATAGATTGTGAAGTGGTGAATTATAAAGGGAATGTCGTATTTCGATTGTAATTGCCAGTCTCCCCCCTCCCCCCAGTTTATGAATAGATTACCTTTTCTACTTATGAATATAATTTTCTTTGAATAATTGTGGTTTCTATTTATAGTGTCTTAAATTTCCTCATGAATTTCTTTTAAAAATTATATATATTTCTTATACATAGAAACACTTGAATTAAGACATCTAAACAGATGCTTTGAATAATCATACTTCAATCTTTACATCCAATAATTTAAAATTACTTAATTTCATGAAATTTATTCCTAAATTGAATAACACACACATTTATATGTAACTTCTCTCTTGATAGTTTAGTATTGTTGGTCTAAACAGGTTGTTGAAATGTGAAAATTCCAAATGAATGTTTATTGAAATTCTTATATAAAGAATGAAACAAATTTAAATTTTACATTTTTACCACAAAACACACATTGGGCAATACGATTACTGGCATATTTCGTTTATTGTCAAGATGTCATCAAAAAAAAAAGGGGGGGGGAATGGCATAAATGAAGAAACGATCTTGCTACCTGGAACAATCTCTAGCAATTAGTGCTCTTGAATTTTAATATTCGACAAGAAAAGAAATATTAGGAAACTTAAGATCCTGATAAACAAGATATTTCTTCTTGTAAACTTTTAACAAATTTAAATGTTACATCTTATGGAATTAGGAAAATATTTATAAAATGGTTAAGTTTATTTCCATTTCTCAGATATCCATGTTTAAATATATCCCACACCACTGTTTATTGCTTTTCAAATGCATTGTTTCTCAGACAAATTGCCATAAAAGTGAAAGATATAATATAATGGTTTATTTAAAATGAATAACACATTTTCAAAATTCAACACTTTCGAAAATAAGTGATACAGAATTATAGGCAATACATGAATGCAAATGAAAAATATGGAAATTTTATAATGTAATAAATAAGTAACCCTCATTCGAGAATAAGACAAATGGAGATTTTTTACCCCATGATGTGGTGGCTTTTTGAAGTCTAATGTAGAAAGTGATCTTCCTCTTATAATGCTCTACATTCCATAAAATCTACTATTTAATCAATTACGTAGAATAGGTGACAAAAATAAAACAACGGTGATAATTTGAAAGTTACGAATTTCGAAGAAACAGTTGAAGGACGAAGGTAAGGATATTAATAATTCATTCTCTCCTCCTTGATTTTAGAAAGTTTGTATTTGAAATTTAATGGGTTATCTAAAGTTATCGAAATATAATTTCTGCTCCCTTTGGTTTATATTCTTTCTTTAATTCCAACTTTTAAGACTTAGATTTTTGTATTTTATGGATTTTGCAAATTTGTTACAAAAAATTTGCTGAGGAGAAAGGTTTGGATCCTTTTAAACTGCTTTAACAGAGAATGTCTTTCCTCATCCTGAAACAGCTATTTAAATTTCTTGATTTCCATTTTGGATTTACTGTCATATTTTTTTAGTTCTACTCTACAAATTTCAGTAATAATTATGTTCTTACAAGCAATGTAATTTAATTTAACATTTTTTAAAATTATTATAGGTTTAGTGTTACGTAGTAAATATTTATTTTTTTAATTGCTACAGTTAGATAATTTATTATGAACTTACATACTTGTTGTTATGTAATTCTTGTATTGTGCAGAGTGATATATATATATATATATATATTCGAAAGGTAGCTACACATAATACACACTTCAGTCATTTTTCCTTCATACGCGTGATAAAAATACCCTGATACTTATGTGTTGTTGGCAAAATTCATAATCCTAGATAATTGTCCTGTGCAATCAGAGACATAAAATTGTGATAATTTAAATGAAAAATATTTCATTGCATTTCGTTAAAATATGATTCTTTTTTCATTAGTCAACGAACTAAAATAAAAAATACTCTAATGCAATTTTTAATTTGTTTTTGTCATCTTCTTCTCGTTTTTTACATAAATAGCATTTTTTTTTCTCTTAAAATGCTGGAATTTTAACTTTTATTCTAATTAACAGTGATTTACCACTTTATTTTATTTTTTACTGGAGCATTTTATTCTTTACAATTGCAAGTATGAAATTAATTTTATTTTTTATTGTATTATTATTTTTCTCATGCTTAAAATTTATTATTTAAGGAAATATAACAAAGTGTAAATCACATTTTTCTCTGATTGTGCAGATACTGTTTTCAAAATTTTATTGAAGCATAATTCGCATATGACCTTACATATAATTATCGATATAAGTAGTAAAAAAATAAACAGTTTTTTCTCATCGAATTTACTTTCCTCAGTTATTAGAAATATGAATTAGCATTGATCTTCTGTCTTAGATCTACTCTGAACATATTAATATCTTCCATGTCTGTATGACTTTTCACACAGTGTTTAAGAAAACAAAGTATAAATTGATAGATATTTTATTTGTTTACTGTGTGGTTATTTTAAGTAAGGAAATTGAATGGTTCTGTTAACTTAAGATTCTATAAGTTCGTTCCATTAGCTGGCAGAGTTGATCTATTATCTGTGAGAGAACAAGACATTTCTCTCCGTTAATTGCTTTAATTCTCCCATTGAATGGACGCAGAAAAATGGCGATTCCTACTCTTTTTCCCACTCTTTCTTCCTTTCCTCGTAAAGTGTTAGACTAATTTGTTAAGTTGGTTTCCTTCGTGTATACAAATGACATTCCCCCCACCCATTTACTATTTCTCTTTGCAGAAGTCTAGCTAGCTACGTGCTATCTTAAAACTCCATTTAATTGCTTTGTAGACGAATATCTGGTCTGATATATGCATTCTTACTATGAGGATTTAGATGGAAGACGGAATTCTGGGATGAATATCCTCCTTTTTAAAATGCAAGTATAATGAATGAGATTACATTGTAACAGTTGATATATTCGGCTAAAGAATAGAGATAAAAGAATAAACATATTTGTGTAAGACTTCTTATATGTTGTTATCTTTAAATATAACACATGAAACAGAATAATTAATATTAATAAGAATACTCCCGAAAAACAATTTACTTCCTTATAACTGGGCAATTTATTTAAAATAATCGAGGCTTATACCAGGGCTGTGTTGCTTTCCCCCTTCTACTAATAAGTAAGGAGTGAATTGAAAATATATCCCAATAAATGAAACGGCATGATCATCAGAGGAGTGTAAGAGCAATAAAGGAGTGAGAATTTTGTTGTGTTTTTGGTTATATAGCAGGGATCCTTAACAATAAACATCACATAACGTGTGGTATAGGATTAGGGATTCTGGGGGATTTCAAAATAGACAAGGAGTTTAATAGGGAATATTTTGCCAGATTTATGATCGTGGGAACGCGGATTTAACCAGTTTTATTTTTCTGAAAGCGTGATCTAATAATTAAAAGAATAATTTGGAATGGGATCAGGAAATACGGATATACTCCTTATTTTATTATTACTTTTTGTACTCTTTACTTTTGAATTAGAGAATGCGATAGAATAGAAAATTAAATTATTATTAAGAGAAATTATTAAATTAAATTTAAATCAATACATATATATAAATAATTTAAACAAGAAGGTAAGAGAGAGACTCTCTTAGGCAGGTAACTGAAACTTCCTCACTTGACCTGATGTGCTAATTGATAACCTTGGGAAGAGTGTTACTTAGTTTCTCTATTGATATTATGATGGTGCATCGATCAATGAAATTTCTTATCAAAAGCAGTGTTCTGTGATCTGAATTTAAATTTCGGACAATGAAAAACGGTCAGAAATATTCTTGTGAACCAAGACGAAATTCGACTATACTTGCGGAAACAGTGCGAATATTTACGCAGGGCTGAAAAAATTTAAAAGTGCTCGCAAAAAAGTCACTGATAAGTCCAGTGGTCTAATTTTCCTTAATTATGTGGAGATGCAACTCATTATCAATACCTATTCAACTTAGGCGTAATTGGAAAGAAAATCAAGTTCACATAGAAATTTAAACTCCTGAAATGGACGATTAAAGGTGTGATTCTTTTTCAAAACATCTCTTGACCTCATACTACTCAATTAACGCTGGAAACTGTTTGAAAAGAGGGTTGGTGGCATTTTACCTTAACCTCCATACATCCCAGACTTTATCTTTTCGTAATTTTATCTGTTTGGTAAGATGCAAGAAGCTGTGCATGGCATCAAATTCAACGACAACGAAGGGGTAAAGAGAAAAGTGCGAAAATGGCTTCAAGAGCAAGATAAAAAAAATTCGCTAAGGAGATAAGAGTTCTGAAAGAAGGGAACAAGTGCAGAGGTGTTGATGGGGATTATGTGGGAAAGTAAAACAAAATTCCATTAATTTTACGAATTACTTTAGATGTAAAGCTATTTGTCTATTTATATATTGAATGGACCTCGTGTGTAGTATGTGGATGTGTGTGGATGTATTTATATATCAAGCAAATTAAAATATAAAATTTATCCTAGTAGCTATTATGAACTAGAACTATTAATTAGAACTAGAACTATCAATTTAATAAATAATTCAATTAAAGCAAGGTAATAAAATTAAAACAAAGAAATTAAGTTGAAAACTAAAGAAAGTAAAAAGTCAAAAATGGTTATCTTTAAATTACCTTAATTGCCACAAGTCTATAAATTCCTGTAAGTATAAAATAGAAAAGAATACTGTGAAGGATACATATTTAAAATAAACGCACCCACGTGTATATAATATAATAATAAATTACCCAACTAAAGCACATATAAAATTAAGTATATTTAATACAGAAAAATATTCAATTACTGAAATAGTCATTATCGATAAAATTTCTATCACAAGCAGAAATAATGACAATTAGAAAAATAAAATCGTAAATTCAAAAATGGAGATACTGTTTTAACTATACTCTCACAGTCTCAGTACTGAGCAGCATTTTAATTGCTACATAACAATAATTACATAATCTTAATTAATAAATAACTACTCTACACATAGTATATAATTACTTTATAACAACATGAAAAAAATTTCAATCAAAAGTATTATTCAAAATGTAATTAAGGAAAATTAATAAAAAAAAGGGATAAAGAAAACTCGTTTTAGCAAAATTAAAATAATAATTAAAAATAAAATATACATACTTATACTTTTTATAAAAAAAGGAAACTTAAAATAGCATTAGCTTATCTACCTCAAACCCATGTAATATATTTTACATTTAGATGCATTAAGACACTTTTTTACGTAAAATAAATCAACAATCATTTGATTGTTGATGGCTTTTATGAAATATGGATAAAAAACACGCACACACACACATAATATATATATATATATATATATGTATATTTCGTGTTGCTTACCATATTCAAAGCCATAAATACGATAAGCAAATCTTAGTATGTAGAAGCAGGTAAAAAATTAAATACCTAAATTAATTTTATTAACTTTTCTCGAAAAAGCAATAAATGTAAAATAATTTAAGAGAGTAAATAATTAAGAGTTTCCCTTTTATCAATTAAAATAAGATAATTTAATGCATTTTAAAATATGTATAAATTCAAAAATAATTTAAACCTATATTAAAAAAAATTAATTTTTCTAATATAATATATATTTCTAAAAATATTATTTTAAAAAAATTAAGGATTGTAATTTTAAAATGAATATTGATGGTATTCTATATATTAATAATATAATTTTCTGGAAATGATCTTACGAAACCAGATCGTAGATGTTGAAACTCTATAATTTTTAATTTCACATGTCTGCTTTGCAATTTCACATAACAATACCGTCTGCATTTAATGAGATTTGAGAATTTATTTTCATTCTTAATGGTACAAAAGTATGGCAAAATTCTGATTTCCTAAATTTATGTTTGACAGGATTTTAAACACATAAAAAAGTAACCTAAAATTCAAATTAATGCAAATTTAATCATGGTTAGACAATAACAAAAAAATGCCTTTTCAAATTGAATAAAATTAATATTTTAATTAAATAAGATGGGGTTTAAGTTAAACGTCATGATTAAATGATAAAGAAATTTTCAATGTTAAAAATGTACTTCTACATTTTCTTTTAAGAATGATAGGGAATAAAAATATTTTTAATTGTATAATTGCGACTGGTTTTTAATTAAATTTCAGCTGACTTGGCTTTATGAGATCCAAAAATTAACTGAAAAATTTATCTAGCTCATGAAACATGAATAGATTTGTACTCTCTCCTCCACTACTTACCTTCTGCTCACTTTTTTTTCTTCTTAACAGAAATGGGATTTCAATGTATTAGAAATTTCTCATTTCTGATTTATTATAGCTTTTTTCCCCTTTTTTCTTAAAAAACATTATGCATGTTTAAGGTTTTGAACGTTTCAGAAAATTTTTTATTCAGCGTGGGGGAGAGGAGTGAGGAGGTTGAATATTAAAATTCATCAAGAAATAAGGTTCGAAAACAAAGTCAAAAGATGGAGAAAATGACTTTTATTCCATTATAGAATCTTACCTGCAATTTATATACAGTGATTGTGAGACTTGAACTTGAAGTATTTTTGGCAAAATCTTTTCGAGGACGTTTGTTGCTAATGAATTATGAATGTTTCTGAATTTAAAATATCTTTTGTTATTTTAGTTCTCACAAACCATAGGTAAAGTAGAAAAAGATTTCTCGGGTATGTTCACTATTCTTTTTTAAAAGTGAAATAACATCAAGAACGATCTCAGTATCAAACACACAAGCGAAATCTGAAAACTTGTCATTAAGTTTAAAAAGGACTGCGGTTTGTTCATATATATATATATATATATATATATATATATATATATATATATATACAGAAGGGGTGTTCAAATGAAAAGGTACTAAACATCGTAACAATGTAACCGTTAGAATATTTGCCTATGCCGCTATGAGAAAACGTAGTGAGGTATCTAGGGATGCGAATAGAGTCTCCGGCGTGGATCGGAGCATGCGCAGGAGAGAGCAGAGGCTCTTATAAAGAGCGTCATCTAATTGACAAGGCAGTGCGTGTGAGAACAAGAGGACATGAACCATGGACTCTGATGTGTACTTTGAGGCACTTTGAAGTCTCCGCAGGTCCATCAGGAACAAAAGACCGGGCTTGCTCACAGAGTGTATGGTTATACTCCATGATAACCCACGTCCACACCTCTCCAGTGTCACACACGTGACACAATCCAAGATCAAGTGGGAGCAGACTGACCATTCGCCCTATGGCCCAGACATGTTGCTAGGACATTTCCATCAATTTCATCCTCTATAAAAACAGTTAAAATAGAAGCGCTTCAACTCGAACAACGAACTCAAGGACGTTACGATGGATTGGAACCTGTCACGGCCACAAGAATTTTGGGAACAAGGAATCCTTCGGCTTGTTATTCAATGGGATCCTTGTGCTCAGGGATATGGTTAATACTTTGAATAAAGTCTTCAATTATATCAACAGTGTCGTTTCGAACCTTATTATTAGAATACTCCTTGAATATAAATGTATATATATATATATATATATATAATATATATATCTTTTTAACGAATGATTGTTGTATTAGAATTGATTTTATTTAAAAGATTTCTTTTACCTTTATAATTCTATTTTTTTAAATGTTTTTTTTTTATTTATTTTCAGTAATTTATTTACTTTTACGATAAGAAAATTTAAATAAATAATTTTTCTTCGTAAAATCTTTAAATCAGTTAATCAGTATTTTTATTTTAACTTATTTTTTCTTGAATGGCAACGGTTTGGAGAGAGTTTTTAAAGAAATCACTGTGCTTGTTTTTTGTAATGTTATTTTTGGTAATTATTTGTTGCTGTGTTGGTAGAAGATTGTAAAATTTTATTCTGCTAGTGCTTGTTTAAGGTATCCGTACACCTTCGAAGAAAATTTTTTGAAATACATTGATATTTGTTATAAAAATACTTTTTTATGCTAAAATATAACCTAAAACTATGAAAAACACATTTAATAATTTGCTTTTAAATCAAAAAAAAATTTTGGAGTGAAAAATATAGTGAAAATAGTACATAAATTGATTATTAGAATAACGCTCATAACTCAAAAGTAAACAAAAATATCATTATTCTGTAACTTTTATCTTATTCATCATAACATTTTTGGGGGCTGGTACTACTTTCATGATGAAAATCTTATTACAATAATTTTTATTGTGTTTCGAGTCAAATAACAATGAAAAATCATAAAAAAGTTACAACAATACATGATTTACACCTTTGTTACTAAACATATATCAATTTCATAATCATGAAAGTGGTAGGGGTTCTTAAAAATTGTATAAGGAAGACACTTGCAAAATTTCAATTAATTTGGTTCATAACTTTTTCTGATATCTACGTTGCCATATGTAAATATGTCGAGAAAATTCATTTTGAGAAAAATCAAAAACAAACTTTCAATTGCAATTTTTAATAATAAACATAATAAAATATATTTAAAATGCCCCTGGTTTATATATAACACCTTCTTTGCTTTCTAATACATTAATTTTTTTCTTTCCTAAGAAAATCAAAAATTCCATCAAAAATTCGACAACTGTCAAGGTGTTTGTAAGATTTTAAGGTAAAATAACCAGGCATTATATTTAATTTCCTTAAAATTTCAGCACAGCCCTTGTACCCATCATTAAACTGTATAACAGCATCCAATGCACCAGATTTTAAAATTTTAAGGCACACAAAAACCTCTTTCGGTACCCTCTGCCAAATTATGCCATTAAAACATTCATTGGCATTATGTGTCTTACCATTAAGGCACTTTGACAGAAGTTCTTTAGAACACAGTTCTAAATATGTAGGTTTAATTAAATTTAATATATCATTGGATAAGCCATTATATTTTTCTTTGGGCTTTTTGCCGCATGACAGTGCTCGCTGATAATAACACCAGCTATCTTTCCCGAAAGGGCACTGTCCATGCATGGGTTTCTTGCCACTCGATGCACAGTGGTACAAGGCCGCAACGACGTTCTGTTGAAGTTTGAGTAGATTGCCTACATTACTTCGAACAGCAATTCCATAGTAATTTTGCAATCTGTCAATAAACGAATCAGTAAGTTTACCTTTACCAGATAAACTTTTATTTTTGGATTTCAGTTTGCGCAATCTCGCACCTACTCTTTTCTTAACATGCCCAATGCATTCCAGTTTTGTTACGCTATCTTTCCCATATGTGTCTTTCACGCTGATGAAGCCTTTAGAATCCCCGTCTCCATAATAGTGTGAATATTTCAAACCTCGTTTCACAATTGATCGTTTGAAGATCCTGTTTGCGCCAACAGCTTCCATCTTTAATGAGGAACCTTTAAAATTGCTTCGACACACATGATCTGCTTAAAGCGTCTCGGATACAATACCTTTAGGCATTTTCAAAAGCTTTCTGCAGGTCGGACAATATGATGATACTATTTCAATGTCCACTACTTTGCCAGTGTCGATTGACAAAGCAGCAACACACCCATTCATAGAAGTGTAACCTCTACGCTGCCATGTTCCATTGACAGAAACACCGCATTCAACTAATTTATTTTTAGATGAATGAATATTCAAAACTTCCTTAGCTGCCTTTTGCATAGACAGTTCACTTACTTCTGAAATCACAGACATAAGTTTATTCTCATGATTGGTGTATGCAGTTTTACTGAGCCTGGGTAAATTTAATGTTGCACATAATTTATATGCAGCAGAAAAACCTTTCCCAATTTGTCTCATGGCATAAACAAATCTTGCATTTATCTCAGGATAGTTTAATGTTTTCTTCGAGCTGGAAAATCCTGTGCAAAAGTCACAATGCTTACATTTTATTGCAAAGCTTGAGCACAATCCATACCTCGAGTCTTCATGTAACAGCAAATCATCCTGGAAGCATTTGGGGCAACAAAGTTGTAAAATTGAGCATAGAAGGAGTTCTATGTCAATAATTCTGTTGCCGGTTAGCGGTTTATTTTCATATTCAGCAATTTCTTCATCTAGAATGGCAGAAAGGTTCAATTTTGAAGCTCTGGCATTAGCAGTTACAGTACTATTTTTGCTATCATTTTTGGTAAAACCATTACCACGAAATTGTCTTTTTCTTTTAACACTAATTCTCCTTTTTGAATTTCCCATTTTAAATGAAAAAAATTGAGCTTTTCAACAATAAAAACAATCTTAAACAGAAACTTATAAGAATGAGAACAGAAACCAAAACAGATGTAAACAAACAATAACGATTCTCTTTTCTTGCCAGATTCAAGATAAAAATGTATTTAAAAACCTGTTGCCAAATGTATTTTCAAACATTCTGAAAATTCAGATTCATGTTTTAAAATTTATTTATTTTGTACCATTGTACATATAAAAGATATTTCGAAAAATAAAAATGTAAACAAACATTTCTTCCAACTTCCTGTCTGCAGAAAGGCACTTCCGGTTTCAAAAATCAGCTAACGAGTAAAATTCAAATCCCTGTAACTTAAGTTCTAAATAAGGTATAAGCAAAATTCAAACACTATTAGAAAGAAAAAAGTTTAAAATTTAAACTGATGTTAAAATTAGAAAATCGAAAATTTTGACAAAAATGACGTTTTAAAGGTGTACGGATACCTTAATTTGTTTTTCCTGTTAGAACTATGACATGTCTATGGTATGTTATGTGTTTTTCAATAGATTGGACATGAAGAGATCTTAGTTGTGTTATTATTATAGCTCTTTTTAAATTAAAATTAGTAAAAATGTAAAAATATATTAGATTGTTTTTATGGTTATTTTAGCTTATATTTAAGTCTAAATGAATATATTTTCTTTGTTTACCTACATTTAATTCTCTTGTGTCGAAATTTTATTTGTTGTATTTATGTTTAATTTTTGGTTATTATTTATCATTTTATGATATAATTTCTTGGCATGTGATGATTAAATCACACAATACTGGTCTAAACATGAGTTATTTCCATTCTATTGTATGGAATTGTATTAATTACATTATCTCCATTTTTGTTATAAATTATTAATTTTCTCTTACTTTTCCATGATTTAAAAAAAAATTAAATAGTCTCGAAGACTTATTTAGGTTTTATGGCTGTATTAAATTGATATATATGTTTTGTTATATTTAAGTATATTTTTGACTTATTATTATAAAAGTTTTTTTTTTATATTTGATGATTTTTGTAAATCGATTCTATATTACATTTTAACTATAGGGTTTACTGTAATAGTTTTTTTAAAAAATCTTTTTATTCTAAATAATTTTTTAAAATGTTTTAGAGTTAATAATCCGTATTTTATATGATCTTCCTAAATATGCCTCAATGTTATATTCATTTCGTTTTTCTAAATTTTTATACTGATCAAACAAATAAAAAGATAACTTTACGCTTGTTATCAAATACATGGATTTAAAACATAAGGATTAAATTATTCAAAAAATTGATAAATAAATTGTCTGAGAATGCCAAAATTGTGTAAAAAAAGCGTCCTTTCTAAAAGTTTTGCTATTTAGTTTCTTCTCTTCGAGCGAATAATAAAATAGGAAAAGATTAAAACAATACATTAGATTAAAAAGTTTAATTTCTTTCTCTATTTTATTTTAGAAGACAGGTTGTTGAAATTCGATAACAGTGTTCATCCTTTTAAGAAATGAAGAAGAAACTTGTTAAACTTTATAAATATGTATATTGTGTTATGTTGTTCTAATAATCTGAGGATATGAGTACATTTTATTCCTATTTATTATGCCCATTTTCAAATCTATGTTTCACTCGCTTGTGTAACATATATTTTATTTCCCCGCTTACTGATTCCTCCGTTTGCTTTCTTTCCTTAACTGTATTGAGAACACTTTCTCAACGTTATAAACAACTTTTGACATTCATCTTCCTGAAAGAAAAAAAAAACATCTATATGCTAATTCAATTTGCTTTTGATTCGCTTATGCTGAAATGAAAAACTTCAAAAACAAAATATGATTACTTTTTTCTCTTCATGAAAATACAGGAAAAAAAATAAGAGGGGAAAAAAAGAGCAGATGAAATGTTGCCAAAAGATCAAAGAAAACAAGCTTCACACGTGTTCTTTTTATAACCCTTTTTAAGCCTCGAAGCATTATTATCAAATTAAAAAAAAAGAGAAAGAAAAAAAGAATCATAATGTAATCTTCCTTTTTCTACAGCCATTCAGAATTCGTTGGATATTTTTCTCGCTTTCTCTGTGTTTTATCTAATAAGTGAATTGTAATGTAAAAGAAACTGAAAAATGACTGTTCAATACTTTGTGGAAAGAAACACGTGTATTAACACATCGATCAATAACTCCCGAGACTAACCAAGAGATGGCGCTCGTAGTAAACCAGTAACCAGGTCTTTCTAGAGTACGAACCTTTGCTTGAAACGTGTCAAAATTTTAAGTCGATCGGACCAGGAAAAAGGTTTTTTGAAGTGAAGTGAAAAAGGTTTTTTCCAAGTGGGTGCCGCGATTGCTTTCGATGGAACAAAAACAGCAACGAGTCGATGATTCAGAAAGCTGTTTATCGCTATTTACTCGCAACAAAAAAGATTTCTTGCAAAAAAAAAAAAAAGATTTGGAAAAGCGTTGGAACGATTGTATAACCCTAAAAGGTGATTAACAAAAGGTGTTATGTTGATGAATAAAAAAAAAATTTGCAAAAAAAATGTTGTTTTCAATGTTAGACTCGGGAGTTATTGATCGATGTGTTATTAAACATTGTATTCGCAAATTTCTTAAGAATTTTCAATTTTCGAAATTCTCCCAATAGAATCAAAAGATAATGGTGTAATAATTAATTTTTAATTATAAAAGCCTTTAATTATTTCTTTAATATTATGGACTCAATTTTTAATAGGCTTTTTAGCCACTCAAAATCAATACGGCACCCGTTTTTTTTTTATTTTGCATGATTATTAAATAAGAAAGAAAAATTTTTAAACTAAATATAGGATTTGTTATTATCATTAAACAGAATATAATAAACAGATAAGTAATATGTATTGAAAATTATTTTATCCAAGCACAAAACTTAAAAATTCTTAAAACTAATGAATACGGATAATCATTTTGATTAACTGTAACTTTATGTCAAGTGCTATCATATAACTCAAGATTTAAAAAAAGGCAACTTATAATAAATAATATTGTGAATATTGAAAAATTGAATTCGGATACTTATTGCTGGAAGTTTCGAAAAACCATTACTTTCTTAAAATATCATTTGGAAGTAATTTTTTTTAGTTTTCATAAATCTTTTGAAAACGCAATATATTTCATTTGGTTGAAATAAATCTTACGCTATTTTATAATAACTGTTCCTTCAGTTATAATTTGAGAAAGAATTTTTTTGTTACAGTAATTTCCTGCATTTCAGTTCTATCTTGTAATTTGTTATACAAGATGTTTACGAAAGAACATCCAAACTTTGAAGAGCTAATATTACAATATTAGAAATGACATAATCTTTCAGGACAAATAAAATTAAACGAAACACTTTAAAGTGTAATAGTCTATAAGATATCTTAAGAACATCTCAGTAGCTTTCTGCATTTGGATATTCTTTTCATTCCCAGCTAAATATGAATTCAGTAAATCTTCAAGAAAGTTAATCAGGTTAATTTTTTTATAAATACATTGACAATTAACAGCTACAGTGAAAATATGTTTCAAGTTGGATATAAGTACAGCAAATAATATATGGATGATCTAATGATGAAAGGTACATTTTTGGAAAAATATCATAACAATTTATTAATTTACAGTATTCATAAAATAATAAATTGTACTTAAACAGTATGATTTGATAAGAAATATGTTAACAACAGTTAAATAAAAATGAAAAAACAATTGTGAATCAAATGTGTTATTATGCAAAAATACATTAGAAAATCAAAATTAAATTTCATTGAACTATTCGTTGGTTTCTGCTAGAGCACGAGTGCTTAAGTAACATTTTTGACAAGAGAAACAATTATTTCTTACAATTACAAAAGTTAATTTCTTTGATAGTAATTTGAGCAAAAGTATCCATGGAAAAATATTAATTTAATATTCATTTAAACTTTTAAAAACATTTAAATAATTATTTCATATTTGTGTTAAAGCTTATTGCTTAATTTATTTTTTGAAAAAAATTCAAAGTTTAAAAATTAGAATATAGAACTAATTTTTTCAAATATATAATAAAATAATTATCTTCTTTCTTGTATTTATTTTTTACTTGGTTTTATTTTTAATATTTTAAAGCTTAGTTAAAAAGTCTTTTCTATTTTCAGATGTATTTTATTTATTCTAATACTTATTCATCGAAGGTGATATTATCATTTTGTTTAATAGAAAGTGTAGGTCTAGTACTAAAATGGGGTAATTAAAGATGAGTGATTATTCTAATTTTATTTTTTATCTTTATTAATATGCTTATGTTTTAGTGCTTGTTATTTTTATATCATAGAATGTGTATCCTCAGATTTGATAGTTGCTAACTTTGTTCTCTCATCATGCTATATTAGACACACACACATATGTATGTATATATATATATAAGCTTCTCTTTCGCTATCTGTTACTATTATATAAAAGTAAATGAATTCCACATTTATTGTGAATTTCAAACTTTTGCAATGCGATTTTTCTTAAATTGTAAAGAATTTAATCAGCTAAATTTCTGTAAACAATTTATTAAAGTTCAAATAAGCAATAACAAAAGTAATTCATAATCGGGAGATCTTAACTAATCCCCTTCGTAACCAAAAATTATAATTAAGAATTATATTTAACTGGATAACTATCAAAGAAGAAGACTTCAAATTATTGGATTGGATTTGAGTAGAATTTTAGTAACGAGAGCCACGCGCGCAAGTACATTTATTGGCTTAATATATCACTTCATAGGTACTCAAATTAATATAATGTTCTTAAGAATCTATCTTTCTAGTTCTTCTACATCATTTCTCTCCTATTCACTCACTTCTTGTATAATAATGCTAATCTACTTTTCCACGGTTCTTTCACTTCGCGAGTTTCTCATTTAAAACATCGTAATAAGTAGCTCTAGACGTTCGCTACATAAAATCTAAGATGACCAGTTATAAAATCTTCATATTTGTATTTAACCATATACGTAATATAAAGTTTGCAAAATTCTCATATACTCATATAGTATTTTAAATACAGAATGAGGGTTTTCGATATTAGTTTAACTAACACGCAGTGTACTATATTTTTTATGAAGTAACTAAAATTGCTTTTCTAAAACCCCGTATTCACTGTTACATGCTACGATAACAGGCAATTTCTCTCCAACTACCCTTGTTTTTTTAAAAAAAAATGACTGTAAGAACTAGAATTGTAACAACACAAATAGCTTGGATTTTTTTTAAGGCTCTGATGCTGTTTATGTGAAAATTCCACTGCAAAAAGAGATAAGATAGTAATTTTAACTAAATAAAATATTTAGTTTTAAGGTAAAGCCAAATCTCTTTTTATACTCCTAAAAAAAGCCTACGTCCTAAATAAATAAATAACTCCCTTAAAAGATTACTTTTTTCCTCTGTTACTGCGGTGATATCTTTAGGTGTTTTTTTAGTGCTGGTTTAACTATTATAATACATGTGTCTATTTGAAGATTAAGTCGGTGGAAATGCAGTAAGAGTAATTCTCATACAGAAATAAAATGTTCGTGTCTGTATTGAAGTATTGAACGAAAAAACTGCAACTGCCTCAAAAGTTAAACTGATTTTTGTGTAGTTATACAAAGAGCTTTTTCTTTCTTTCTTTTTATAAAATGAGCTTTCTTAACAATTTGAATCCTTTAGAACTGAGTAATATATGCAGTCTTAGCGAGAATTCGATTATTCTTACTTTATCCAGAGACTACAATATAAGAAAATACTAAAAATATAGGAAATATAGAGGTACCTCCAACACGCGACACGTCTAAATAAAGGATACCTATATTTAAGGGATAAATTCTATTTGTTCCTTTTGAATAGGAGATCCTTAACGTATTTACATTTTATTAAGGGACACATCTATTTAAGGTACAAAATGTCTGTTATGGTGGGTGTCCGTTATCGGGTGCTACCATTACAGCTATTTTGCTATATTTTTTATATACAGGGTTATTCAAAAGTATACTGCAAATTTCAAAATTACATACTTTTTAAAAAGAGCGACATAGAATAATAAGTGACACATGAATACAAAGGGAAAATGTGGAAATTTTATATTGTGAACAAAAAGTTGCCATCATTTGTGAAGCTATTTCACGAAAGTTGTTGTAGAAGTTTTCATGGAATCCCATTCAACTTTGATCGGTCATAGATGACCAGATGACTTGGTCATCTATGACCGATGTTACACTGCGAATCCTTATGTCACCTGATTGGCCCCATGCGATTTCTACCATTGGAAGTTTGTATTAGATAAAGTACATGTGCCCCTATTGCCTTCATACTAATGTGAACTTAAACAACGGATTTCTGCTACTGTACCGTCAATTACCACTGCACATTACAACGTATTTGGCAAGAATATACATATGGAATCGACATCATATGTGTAACTAAAGAAATTATGTCGAATAAATATAAAAAAAAATTATATGTTTCAATCATTAACTTTACATATTAGATGACTAACAATCCTCTCCTTAAAGTACTGCATTTCAGTGATAACCTCTTCAGACAACCTAACTTTAATTTCATATACATTAATATCCGTTACTTAAGTTCTATAAAAATCTATTTTTAAATTAAATAATATCAAAAGGGAAGAGTAAATCCAGATATAAAAAAAAAAATTGGAGAGTTCTCTTTATTTATATATTTACATATTTCTAAAAAATTACATTTTTATTTACATATCTAAATGTATTCCACGATCTTTTTTTTTTCTTTCCAAGAACACATTTCGTTTCTGAGAGAGTCTAAAATGATTGATAGTTATTTCTCTGAAAAGTATCACATCATTATCCTACCTTATCCAAAATTTTCAACTTCTTTTAAAATATTCGATTCTTTTTTTCGTAAATTTATTTTAAGAGAAGTGTAGAACGAAAATGTGAAAAAGTTTATATACTATTGCTTTCCTTTTATCCAAGTTCTTAAGGAAGAAATTTTAATACATATGATGCACATCGAAAAACAAGATCTGCGTTTTCTAAAACTTTTGCACAGATTTATTTTATTTCGACCTTTTATAGTGAGCTGCAGATTCTCACATTTTTAGCTACCCCATGTATCAATATAGGTATTATTGCGTGCATGAATTCGATTTTGGATTTTATGTTACCTAATATTTTATTTAACACTTAACATAACTTGATAAAAATGATGCCTGAAGGGAGTTCACTATTGTGTTATGAACCTGCGATGATTACAAATATTTCGTTTGTCGCAAAGGAAAGCCTAGACAATGACCTTGGCGATAGAATTGGTGACCATTTTTGAGACTTTGTGAGAAACTTGAAAGCTTAGGTGACAAAATGATGTTTCTATAAAGTGCCGAGACTTTATTTACATCTCGCTCAGGACAAAAGCTGTGGACATTTCTTGAATTTCTCTCTTCTGAGCGGAAGAGGACTAGAAAGAGCTATAAAGGTGGAGGATCTGAAGCTTAAGTGAATAACCCGGCCTTGCCTGATTGGATCTGCCTGTCATGGACTAATCATGAACTCATCATGGACTTGATCTAGCTTGGCTAAATACGGAGATGAACAACAATAATAACATTTGTCAAGGAACCGCCGGATGGAGTCCGAGCGAAATATTACTGTGGAGATTTATCCGGAGTGTGAACTAGCAAACTGGCGAACTGAACATTTATCGAAAGGACTTTGATTGTTAATATAAGTGCTGCTTTATATATATGTTACTGATAGGTACAAGTGCTGTATTTGTTCCTCTTGTGTCGCTTATCTGTACATGTAGAGTGTTAACTGATTGTGTTGTTACCCTTCCCAAGTTTTTCTATCTGTGTTTGTTTTGTTCTGAATATTTGCAAATAAAGTGTCATTTGCCGTTATAATTCGTTTCGTACACCTACAAGAGACTGAGAAATTAATTTAGCAATAAACTGAAGTAGCTGGGACTTGTACACTTTTAATTATTTTTTAAATAAAATCAACTGTTATAGTTTCATGCTATTCTCTTTCACTGATATAAACAAGGAAACTTGATGCTTTAATATTTTCATTATAAAATGAAAATATATGTCATATGCATGTGGTTATATGCATGTGGATGATGTCGCTTCAATGGAATCGTTTGTTCGAATCCTGATTCCCTTAAAGACCTGTCTAGTGGTGAAGCTTATGCATGTTAAATTTATTAGTATTCGGAAACTTCCCATTGAGGTAGTGTGAAATAGAAATTTACTGTCGCATTCGTCACTTTACTGTGACTCAAATATAAGAGGTACAACGCTAATAGCCCTTGTGTTTCTCCTGCACTGAATAATTTACCTTTAAATAACTTGTCTTTTTTTCTCGTATCTAAAATTTTTCAATACACTTGGAAATTGGTGGCAAAACGCAATTGGATTAAACTGTCCTTATTTTTTTTCCGAGTTGAGGATAATTCTGTATTTTTGAAATCTTTTGTGTCTCCTAACTTTTAAATGCTTTCAAAGAAATATTTAAATGAAAATCCCAGTGTCAGATGGTAAACATCCAAGAACATTAACTAACACTGTGACGTTGGGCTATTCGTGGTTCTCTCTTCACTAACCTTGGGGACTCTTAACTAAGATTGATTGCGATAAATATCAATTTCTTCCCAACTAAAATGAAACGTGAGTAGTTAAATTAGAGGCAGGTAGAAATAAAGTGAAGTAAGGTAGATAGGAAAGTATATAAGTAAGGTGATAGACACAGTGACTCTAGCGAAGAGCAGTTGTCTTATAGTCGTAGACAAGACCGAGAATCGCTTCATGTTATCCCACGGCATAGTGGAGCCTAGAAGTCGAGTCATCCTCCACTTCGACGTTAGGGTAAGACTCTGTTAATTTGATATTAGTGAGACAGGCAAATATATGTAGAGCGTTACCTTGGAGAGCCGGTGTCCATTTGTCGTTTAACTGCTAAACTGTGGAATAAATATAGTGTGTGAGATCTGTCTAACGTTTTCTTGCAAAAACTAATTGATTTTTTAGTGTTAGTATATTTAGTTTAGCTGTGGCACAAGAGGCGAATAAGAATGTTATGTCGTCCCAACATTAGTCCTTTGTTCAATGAAATGTTCTGGTTTAAATGGATCACTTTTACGAAATATTTACTTTGGAGTTCAGGAAGAAAATATTAATACTTTTCTACCATTTCATTATAAAAAAACTCAATTAATCCAAAGACTAGAAAATAACATAAATTCGAAGCTTAGACAACTAAATCTCTTCTCTTTGTCAAAGAATGAACTTAACTGAAGAAAGAGGAAAGAAACGAATACTTCAGCTGATATCTGACCATATCTTCTCTCACTATACACTTGTCCAGGGGTGTAATTTCTTCAAAAAGACAGGAAATTGTTATGGAGATTGCTTTCATTCTCTCCTTAAATGGATGCAAAGATAGTCTATTCTTCCATCTGGCTGTTTTGTGGACCTCGTCATTTTGAACCTCGATCAAGTGATGAGGATAACACCTGAGCTCCCTCTCCTAACTTCAACTTTGGCAACTGGTCTTTTTATACATTTTATGTATTCCAATGTCACATTAGTGGCCACAGTACAGTGGTCATGGTTTTGGATTCGTGACCGGCGGTTTTCGTTCTGTCGAGGGGTTCGATCTTTGATCGCTAAAGACCCGCCGAATAGCCGGGACTGATACACGTTAAAGCTGTTGGGGCTCAAAGTTCTCCCGTTGGCGTGGTGTGGAAGTTAAGAGAGGGGGTTCCAGCTCAGGTGTTGTTCTCATCACATGACCGAGGCTCAGAATGACGAGGGCCACCACCAATACCCTTCGTGTTGCTTCACATTGCGACGTTAATAAAAAAAAATAAAACTCCTAAGTCACGTTTTCCCGTTATTTGATTGATGGGCTGACACAAAGATGTTTTATCTACTTATTGCTCTTCTTAATCTGAGCTCATATTTGAAATATGTAGTTGTTAGAAATTCGACTTATTTTATAAGCTCTCATTGGAAGGTGGAATAAGCTCTTTAATTTTTAGAATACAAATTTAAGAAATGAATCCGCCGAAAGGTTACTGAATTATACTGCAATCATAGTACATACTGGAAAAGAAAGCGGAATAAAATTAAATAATTTAATATTAAATGTTTCTTTTAGAAAAAGAATGTATGCGAACTTATGCAAAACTTCAAATAATTTATAAATGTGAACATGTCCTATTTAAGAGCAGTAGGACCCTAAAAATTCAAAATGTTTGAGTTTTCAAAACAAATATACGTTAGAATCCCATCTTTGATGAAAATTTTGGTACCAGACGCCTACCAATACTGACAAAATTTCCAGAGTTACAGAGGAAAAAAAAATAAACAACTTAGATTGAAATAAACAAAAACTTGCCACTGCCACGCCCACTTTTGACAGGAGGTATTTCTAAGTATTCTTATCTCTCGCTTGGTAATTGCGGTAGAGGAGCTATTCACAATGAAAATGAATCATCAAACACTTTGAAATGTAAGTATAACCCGAAAATCTAATTAGATTGAGTGTATGCAAATGATTAAAATTTGGTTGCAAATGATGAATAGCGGGAACTACAGTGCATCGAAACTGCGCATTCAGCAGGTGTATATAACAAACAATTCTCAATCTAATGGTCAAATTTTCTGTTGCATTGCGATTTAGGATACCTTTCAACGACTGAAAAAACGCCTTGCTGCAGGATTCGAGCTCATTACAAGCAACTTTCGATCGTATCATTCGATTGAAAGAGGCAGGATGGGACAATCGGAGAATCACTCGTCATATGGGGCAAAGTGAAGCGGCGATTAGAAGAGGCTGGTAAGAATGAGTGGACAGTGGCAGATTTCAGCGTCATGATGGTTGCGATTGAACTAGGGCTACAGCAGATCGAGAGGACAGAGTGATTGTCAGATCAGCTGTCACAGTGTCTGATTCATCGTTATCAAAAATCAGACGTATGACCAGCACACGAGTGTCCAGCATGACCATTCAAAGACGGCGAAATCTACGCTCGTACCGACCGCTACGCCACCCTCCCGTTACGCCTGCACACTGTCGAGCCTAATTACAGTGGTGCTTAACTTGATCAGGTTGGAATGATGCTGACTAAGGATGTATAGCGTTTAGCGATGAATCCCGCTTCCAACTGTGTCCTGACGTTTATGGAAGACGTGTCTGGAGACGCCCAGAGCAACGTGCCGATTCTGCTTTCACTACTGCACGCCACAAAGGCCCTGAACCAGGAGTTATGGTCTGAGGATCATTTTCCTTGATAGCCGGACCCCCTTGGTCGTCATTAGAGGCACACTTACACCACAGCGGTACGTCGACGACACTCTGAGACCTGTTTTACTACCGTTCCTTTTGCAGTACCCTGGTCTTATTTTTCATCAAGATAATGCCAGACCACATACGACACATGTTGCTATGAACTCTCATACATCTCGTCAAACACTTTCTTGGCCAGCCAGAATACCAGATTTCTCTCCAATTGATTATGTCTGGAATGTGATGGGAAAGCAACAACATCCGCAAGGGAATATTGGTGACCTAGCCCAACAATTGATGTAAATTTGGCAAGAAATACTGCTTTAGATCATCAGGGAGATTTATCACTCTACACCACGTCTTGTGGCATCTTGAATCAAGGCTAGAGGTGGGTCAACACCTTATTGAAATCGTTACTTTGTAACTATGTAACTCTAAAATATATCATTCAATTTTTCTGAAATTTTCATCAGTTTCTATTCAGTATATAATTTTCTTATCCGCCAATTTTTGTCTCCATCGGATAATTCCTTCTTGGTGCGTCGTTTTTTTTTTTGTTTGTTTGTTTGATATGGAGTGTAACTGAAATAACTCTATTTGGATTTGTGTACGAATACAATGAGAGATACCGAAGCCAAATTTATATCTTGTTTATCTTAGGGACGAAAATGAACAGGAAATTTATTATTTAGTGTACGGCGACTCTCTTCATCAACAGCGACAAAAATTAAAAAGCATTAATAATTAGCCCGGGGTGGAATGCCTTTGACCTAGATGATAAGACAGTGCAAATGTCACAGGACACATGTTCTCCGGACCGACAGTTCGAGGATTCAAATCAACCTTGTCACTCAAGAAAAGTCGACCTCTTTCCTTCGATGCGGAGAGACAAGAATAGCAGCCACCAGAATAGTGATCTGGACGTTATCACAAGGTGCACAGAGTTAGAGAGAGTTACCTCTGGTTACAAGAGAGAGTTACCACTGGTTGCATGTAACTCCTCGCAAAAAGACTTGTACTGCTGTTCTGTTTGTCTAAGCCATCTTCACATAATCACAACTAGTGATATGCCGACTAGGGCGCATGCATCGAATAGATCCGCTATTTCAACTAGAGACAGCCGATGACACACATCGAATGAATTATTTTCAAAACGAAACTCAATACAACAGGGAGGAGATGTATATAAGTTACCGCAAGATAGATACAGCCAAAACACTATTTTCTCTTAAATAATGATCAAGGTCTTCTATTTCATATCATCACGATGATACTGGAAGGGGAGTATGCGGCAGCGCTCTTCAACAACAAGAAAATGTTTAAACACTTTAATAACTAGCATGAGGGGGACTTCTCTTTGGCCTTTTTGCTAAGAGGACTACATAAAGCGGACTGATAGAGCGAGGGTTCAAATAAACCACGTCATTCAAGATTAGCTGACCTCCCTCGATGCGACGGGAAAAACATAAAAGCAGGCGAAAGTGTATTATTGTCGGTAAAGTGTGTCTCTCTACCGTTAAGAAGCAAGAAAACCGAAACTTCCTGTGAAGGTTGCAAGGCCAAAAATCTTAAAATATCTGAAGAAAAGGTATAACATAAGCTGGCTGAGGGCAGTACTTATGATCCTGGAGCTTTTTAATGTCCATTATCATTACTATTATTATTCTTAGTTTTATTTTTCAACATTTTTCTCAAAAATGAAGGAACAACTATTCTCAGAAAATGTTTATTATTATTAGTTTAAAAATGCATGCACGTGTTCAAAACAAGTTTCCCTATGACGACTTAAGCTTTTTTTCTTTTTATATATATACATCCGCTTTTAATCTTAAGATTACCGGAAAGAAACTTATATGAATTTAAATTCGACTTCGATATGAAATCTATATGCATTAAATTTTTTCTTAAAATTTAATAATTATATTTAAAAAAAAAATCTAAATTTCTTTTAACGTATGTATAGCTTCAAAACTGGAAAACTTTTCTTCTCGATAAGATTACTATTATAAATTTTGATGTTGTACTTCAGAATCCTACGCACAGTAAACCATCAATTTTTTGTAATTTTGAGGGAAAAATCCAAAAAGTTTATCTTTCTTTATAACTTTTTACAATTTATTTTGAATTTGTATGAAATGAAGAGAAATAATATAAATATATATGAATTGTAAATGATAGCAATTTTAAATTCCTGCTTTGTTTCATTGATAAGTTATATTGTTTTCAAAAATGATGTTTTTTGGCACACACGGAGAGCTCTGAATCCCTTTAAATTACACACATCATAGCCTTAATATTACTTGCATCAAATATTACATTTTAGACGTCCATTCTATGGATAAAGAATGCGTGACCCCAACGGTCTTCCTGGCTTCCCAGACGTTCTTATAGTTAGTTTTCTACGTCTGTTCCAACCCATGAAACCTGACAAGAAGTCAGAAGAAATTGTAATGAAAAACAATCCAGACAAATTGCATACATAAGTAATGTGTTCTATTTCAAAGCAGAATACATCTTGTGAGAACTGATTATGGTGGTATGTATATGCAAGTAGTATGTTTTCCTGGAAGTGCTATGAGTGTATGAATTTATTATATACAAATATATCACTGGATATTACAGTCGTATTCAGGATGATGGAGTTATTTTATATGCTTATGATTCTATATCCATAAGTCGAAGTATTAAAATACGGAACACAAACTCTGCATGAAACAGCATTTTGTAGAATTCGAGATGATTTTAATTAAATCAAGCACGCGAAACGCAAAAATGAATCTAATTTATCATCACACGCAGACTTTATTATGTACTTATTTTGAAAACGTGTACTTATTTCGTTTTTTAAAAAGGTGACATAAAGTACCTATAATACACTTCTAAAAAGTGAAATTGCAAAACCAAGACATAATGTACGTAGCGTCATGCTAATTTCAGGAGCGATAGTGGTGAGGTGGATATGCAAACGATTAAAAAACAGACAAATAAAACCATTATAAATATATAAAACCATCAGTATCTAATTTATCCATTTCGGGCAGTTACACAGGCTGTAATTCGGGGAGGCCTTCTATAAATTAATCCATTAATGGTTGGTTGAGGTATCCGTTGCCAAGCCATATCCACTGCTGTGCGCAAATCATCCACTGTTTGTGCCAGTGGTCCGCGGTTCATGTCACGTTCAATGAAATCCCACAGGTGTTCAATGGGTCTCAGGTCAGGAGATTTTGCCGGCCAGGGAAGGATGTCGAACCCAATCAGGCTGTTAAGAGTTCGCCGTGCGTTATGCGGCCTGGCATTGTCTTGCTGGAATACCATGTTAGGTGCGCCCTGTAACAAGGGCAGAACAACAGGCTCCACAACTTATGTGACTCAGTGGTCAAACGGCCGTCCATGTGTACCAGAGGCATCCTGTTATGAAACATTATGGCATTCCAAACTGTTATGCCCGGCGTAGGACGGGTTTGACACTCGGCGGACGTGCACCTGTGAGCACCATTTCCTCTTTGGGGTGTCTTTCCTGAATCCATCGTGTGACACAACGTTGGATGTTACTCACGTTGTGCCCAACACGAGTTGCTATTGTGGGCAGCGGCAAAACCAGCTCATGGAGTTCGTTAATACGGTCAAGTTTCCCGGTCGTTAACTGATGGTATTGAGATCGCCGACGTCTCAGAAGCATTTTCTACACTTCTTCGAAAGTCGCCAATGCTACGCAAAACCTCAGATACTGTTTATAAGGAGGGAAAGTTTCTTGCCTTAGTAGCCTGAATATGAGTACCACGTGATCAGACGCGTTCGCAAATTTAATTATTTACATATCCCTCTCACCACTATTGGTCCTGAAATTTGCATGATGCTACGTGCATTATTTCTTGGTGTTTCAATTTCCCTTTTGAGTTGTGAATAATATATAAATTTGAAAGTATGCTTGTTTTTCTGTCCTTGAAATTATCTATATCGTTGATCGTATCACTTCCAATGTCTTAGGATTCTTCGTTGATTGATCGATTAATTTCTTATTAACGTTGTACTAAACAACAATAGAGTTATTAGCGACGAATTTCGTAGTTTCGGGGCTCAATCGTCAAGTGACGAGGATGACACAGAAACTGGCACCTTCCTCTCCAAACTTCTACATCACAACCACGTGTCGATTTGGGACTTCGACCAGATTTAACGTGCATCTGCCCTACTACACGGCGGGTCTTCAGTGGCACATAATCTCTAACCCACTACTCGACGGAAACAACAGCGGCCCCGAGTTGGAGACCATGAGCACTATGTTACCGTCCACGATGCTTAGCTGTTGAGGAATGGAGCTGTAAGTCTATTTCCGTATAATATGTTTTAAAAAAAATCTCCCTTTCCCCTTCCAATTTCTTTTTGGTCAAATTTTTTGGACCCTCCTCCCTCTTTTTTTGCCCAAATTTTTCCAGCAAATGCGAAAGATTCTTCCAAACGTTTTCACTCAAAAAATGCCCATTTTAAGTAGTATTGTGACACATTTTTTTTTGTTATCGTTAGTATTAGTTTTAATTAATAGCCAAATTACTGTTAATTCGCGAAGCTTAATATTTATTTATTCGTATGATGCTTCTTTGCAAAAGTCCACACCCTAGATTAAACCACTGGCAAAACTCTTGGCGACGTTTTATTAATGTATGTGAATGTAGCTATTTATATTAATGTACGTGAATGTAACTAAATGTGCCAATTTGATTTTTACAATGTTATTTAAATTTTTACATTGTTAGCAAAATTGAATTTTTTCAAAAATATAAGCAAATATTTAAAGCACAGACAATTCCAATTTTTATAAATATAAAGAAATTAAAACAATTTGTTGTAATTTAATAATAATAGTTAATCATGTCTTAAATATAGCATTTCTTAGACGTTTCCTTCAGTAACATAAATTTAGAAACATAAGATTCACAATAAGATTGTTAAAAAAAAATAAAGTTCTAAAACTACTATATCTCTGATATATTTGTAGACATTTATGTGATCCGTCTAGACGGTTTAGTTTATGAGGCGTTTGTTGATGCCACATTTATATTATGAAAATAATCTCTTCATTTTAACAAAACATATGAAAACCAAATTTGGTTTATCTAAACAATGACAACCCATTTGACCATTAACAATAATCATTAACATTCCTTTAAAGCAATACATACAGATCTCATGGGCACATTCCTTTTCTTTATAAGAATCAAAATTCTAAACATCAAGGTTCTTTCAATCTATTTCTTTATGCCTGTGTGTATCGTTTAATTTCAGAAATATACAGAGTATTTACAAAGTAATAATCGGAATATATTTATTATATTCCAAAACGTATTACAGGTATGAAAATAAACAGTATTTCAGAAAAAAGGGAAACTTTCTATTTTTACTATCAAATAGTTGCAGATGTTCTATATGTCTTCCTTTCGTTACACGACGTACATTTACGATTGGGTACCTTAATTTTTTTATTTATTACCACGAAATAACTGAAATATCTAAACAAGTAATATATAAAAAAAATTAAAGTCAATTCCTACTTAGATCGACAAAGAAATTTTTTATTTTAGTTACTTCTTATTAAATAATTTCAGTTAATATAAATATGTATATACGTAGGGCAGAATCACAATATTAAGAGGCAAAAGAAATTTTTTTTCCAGCGATCTACACGCTTCGTCAATGACGGTATTTATTCCTAAATTTATATCCCGCTCAATATCTTATATATGAGAAATTCTTTTCTCCCATATAAAAGTAAAATTAATTATTTGAAAATCAAAAAAAAAAAAATAATTTAAGCTTCGACGAGACTCGATCCGAAGGCATAAAGATTTTATGCCGACGCTCTACCAACTTTGCCATAGTAAGACAAAGTAGAAGCATTGGCTTGTTTCTTAATTCATCCGATAAATTATATGGTTGGAATGCAGTTTAGCCCAACCAGCCTTGGCGACAGGAATTACTGAGTGGTATTTTTCCATATATGACTACCCTGGTCCGCTTCGCGAACTTAACGTTCAGCCAAAAAAATTCTCCAAGTTTTTCATTTTACGATTTTTATTTGTTTTTGAAAGAAATACTTAAGAGAATTATTTAAAATAATATTTGATGCTTGCATGTGTTTTCTTCAAGTGAAAAAGCCATCTTGTTTCAGTATTTGTCTGCCACAGGCGACGTAAGCTTTTTTCAGCTTCTGGAAGCGTCGGTTGGATATACCCTGTTATAGCGCCATCTTAACGCGATATCAAAAATTTCGCTAAATAGCCCCAATAAACTAGGACTTTACCCATTTTTTTTTTAAAAAAAACTATAATTCAAGATACAAAATTATACCTGTTTAAACTATAAGTCATTATATAGATGTTACATCTGTATTATGTATCTTGATTAAAAGAGAAAGTAGTTTAATCCGAATTTAAATCCAGTGTTGCGTTACTTTTTAAAAAAGAATCAGCCAGATAAATAAAATGCCTTTATTTCATGAAAGATACTATAATTCAGAAGAGCTTAATTACACTTTAAGAATTCGCATTTATTTTTCAGACGGTTTAGAATGATTACAATGCTAGAATAAATATCAGGGGCTTCATTTTTAATATATTAGAATCAACCGATGATCTAATGATACGTAATAATATTTATAAATGGAATAATCTGAAATTCAAAATAAGCTTAGTCAAAAAAAAGAGCTAAAAATAATTCAATGGCCGTTAAGGGTTCAAAAATGAATCTTTTTAAAGCAGAAATTTATTTAAAGTAAACAAACGTCTGAAGCAAGTTTAAATAGATTACCGAACGACATTTTAACGACCAAATTAAACGAGACATAAAAATATTCTCAGATTATTTCCTTTCGAATATAAATTATTAAATAATATAAGAAGTATGATAATATTAATTAAGGATCAAAATTAAGTGGATATACAAGATATATAGATCTAACATATCGGAAAACCCTATGTTAATACAGATCAAAATGGCTTGATTATCACGTGATTCTGCGAATTCTTTCCGTTCTTTCCTTTGAGTTACGGTTTGAAGTCCTAATGGTATTAAATCTCCCATCTACCCACCATTTTGATTTCGTGGACTTAATGTTAATCCAATGGAATATCGATTTTAAATCTCATATATTTACTATTCGATCAATTTGAATGCAATAAAGTGCATCTGAAAGAGCAAAAAATAGTGAATGCTTCTGTGCAATTAATTGTTTCCTCCAATTTTTAAAAATATTAAAAATATTTTTTAAAAACCAGAAAACTTACAAATGAATCATTAAAATAGGAATAAAAATATTTCTGAGAATTGGAGGAAAAAAATAATTCCACAGAAGCGTTCATTATTTTTTGCTCTTTCAAATGAATTTTATTTCATTCAAATAGATCAAATAGTAAAGATGTGAGAATTAAAGTCGAAATCCCATAGAATTAACATTACGTCCACGAAATCAAAATGGCGATAGACGGGAGCCTTAAGGATCCACAGTATAGTGGGTCTGTTGCACGTTAAATTTAACGATGTCCTTCTTCCTTCTGTTGAGGTTATGTGAACCGCTTTCGAAAATGCAGTGCAGATTAGGTGTCATCCTAAAGATCACAATAAAAGTTATATCGCCGCTAGCTTACGTGTTGCTTCTGAGTGCTACGATAATAGGTGGGTGACAATTTAGCGTATTGGTTGACGATGTATAATTTTCTTGTTGGCGATAAATCGTTAATTTGGTAACCCTACCATATCTTAAAAAAATCATAAATTCAGAAGTTGTTTTTCTGGTATCATTATTATAAGAGCGAGAACGTTTCTCGTCTTGGATGGTTGATCGGACGCTTAATTGGACACTTGACTGACATTTTTTTTTGATAAATGTGGTTGATAATCAATCATCCAATACAAACGCACACTGCCTTGGCGGAATATCAGTTTCGTCGTTTCATGACCGCTCCAAAATTCCGAATGATGTTACCGAAATGAGGAAAAATCAGCATAAAAAGATTATCAGATAAATTATTTTTGGTTTGAAAAAACTATAACTTTTGCAAGTTTTTACGTGAACGTGGTCGGCAATAATACGTCCAGTTATTTTATCATTAACGTCCCCAAAACACGCCAATGTTCCCTAAAAGTCGCCAATCGCTTAGGGGATACCCTATTTCCGACTTTAACCAAAACGTCTATTACAAAATTAGGCTGTACAATCTGGATATCATTTTCATCGTTAACTAACCGAAAAGGTTTAGGAAACTGTCATCGTTAAATGTAGGTGATATTTTTATCTCTCTGTGTATTCTGTAGTTTTGAATGTTTTGTATTCAATTCGTTTTTACATGTCTTTTGTTTTACGATTGTAACGCTTAGGAAACTATCGTTCCGACAATATTCGGCTTCTTGGTGAAATGACTCAGATTTCAAATTAAGTGGGTTTTTTTTCCTCGTTGTTTTAAGTGTTTTATGCAATTTATACGTTTTCATCAAAGCGTAACTTTTTCACTTTTTTGATTTTGTCTACGAACAAAACACCATCTTGTTTCCTGTTGAAACGGCCTTGAGTTTGAACATAGCGCATTCGGAACCATTGGCGCGATTTTCAAAATCGCGCCAAGCAGTATACTAAAATAGAATTTTGCCACGAAAACAATCAGTTGTATTTGATGTAAAATACAAAGCAATATTCTGAAAACTGAGTTAAAAAAGAGAAAATAATTTATCCAAATTGAAATGTCAACAGTAAAGTAAAGTGAAAGACAACTAAATCCAAAAACGTATATTCTTATTTTGAAATATCCATACCAGACACTTGTTCACTGCATAAAAAGTCTGGTCTCAAGAATCATCAAAATAAACACAATACTAGATGTGTACTAGACAGTGCACGAATTTTTCGTTCGCTTTCGGTGAATTATGCCACTTCAAACACTTATACGCCATTTTGAGACTCGTTTATATCTCCTCCACTGAACTAAAAGAAATTTTATGAATTTTCAATTTTTTTTTCTTCTGGAAGCACAACTTAAAGACTTTTAAAACCATCTTTTCACCTGAATGTTAATGAATATTTCAAAAATTCAGCACATTTATTTAAAATTTGAACATTTTCCAACATCTAAATAAATGAGGCGACATGGTAAAAGGGCCTTTCTTTATGCCAAGTTGACATATTTAGCATTGAGATATCTGTAGGCTTATGTATCTGATTATGTAAAGAAAACTACATTTATATGTATTAATAATTATGCATAAGCAATTAATATTTTTTATATTTATAAATCTTGCATTTGTTTTACATTTATATTTGTAAATCATATTCTTACAATTAGGTATAACACAGGTATATCCATTGCATTTAAAACTTTGAAACTTTACATAGTATTTATGAATATAGCATTCTGTTTACAAAACATAATAACAAAATAATATAACTCGTAATAATAATTAATAATAACTCGTAATAATAATTAATAATAAATCGTAATAATAACTAATAATAACTCGTAATAATAACTAATAATAACAAAATTTGAGTTTAGTAAAATTTTTAATAATTTAATTCTTGATTCTAATTGTCGTTCATTTTTGCGTACATATTGTGCTATACATTATTTTTTGGGTGCTGTTGGTGACAAAAATTACATTAATTGTGTTGAAAATAGCCTTATTTTATAATATGGAAAATATCATTAGAATGAGTAAAGTAGATTTTGAGGAAAGTGTATCAGATTCCAAAGAATTCGAATTGTGAGAAACGAACAAATAAAAGTACTGTTCGTAATCTGGTACTTTGTTTACCATTTTAAAATTCAAAATTTCTAATCATTTATTTATCACACTCATTATAAAGAATACATGTATAGAATCAAAGAAGAACCCTCCAATTTTTAACAATAAAGTAAAAAAAAAAAATACAAAACATGAAGCATGTTAATGTCTTAGTTACCTTAATTAATATTCTGATTTTACTTTTATAAAAATAACAGCCTATTTTATTACATTGTTATTTCTTTGACTCAGTTTTTCTTCTTTGTATAGAATATGTTCTATTTTTGGCCTCCTATATTTTTATTATATATTGGCATATAGCAGGAGTAAAAAGCCGAGTTACATAAAAAAGACTTATGCTGCAAATAAACATTAAACTCATTTTGTCTCCGATTATTGAATGCAAGATTGCCAAAAGTGAAGAGCTACTGCTGTATGCCGCTTGACTTTTGACTAACGATTTCTTAATCAACGAACGTTTAAACTTTTTCACAATTATAACGTGTCCTCGAGAACTTTCCCTTTCAACTAACCCTCTAGGCTATTTTATAACGCTATTTAGTTTGAGAACCTCACCTTGTGAGTAAACCGTGACGTGTAAATCAGCATTGATATAATAGAGAAGTATAGTGGATAGAAGGAAATAAAGATATTGGAAGTGCAAGAGAGGATATAAATATCTAGCGAAAGGGCAGTGCACGTGATATTGGTGAGAGAAAATTAGCAAGGTGAGAGAATAAGCATTATTCCTAACCATTGATTTTAAAGTATAATTACACACATATATATATATATATATATATATATATATATAT
>BMAW01116024.1:0-46135 GCA_019974015.1 Nephila pilipes | reverse complement strand
AAATTATCCAATGAAATAATCAAATTATATTAATACAGAAGGAGGCAATAAAAAACAAAAGTATTTTTTAGAAGGAGGCAGTACAAAAATATTTTAATACATAAGGTGTAAGTAAAACTTAAGAATATTAAAGGTTTAAACTCTTTTCAAACATGTATTGTTTGTAATAGCACATTAACTTTTCTATTATTTGAAATTGTGTTGCTGTTAAATTTACGTGTTCTCTTCCTATCTATCTATCTATCTATCTGATAGATATCTATTTATATATATATATATATATATATATATATATAGAGATACGCGGCGTATGCGGCGGGCGGCGGCGGCGGCGTATGCGGCGCGGGCGTAGCGTAAGAATCTATTACATGCCATTGCCACACAGTTGGCTGGTCATTGTTAAGATGAGACAGATGTTATCAGACAGACACCACAAGGTTGGCTGTAACACAAGCTACTGGCTGGCTGCTTTGCTACGAGACAGATGACGTACCATACAACACATACACAAGACAGATGGCATCAATCATACATGGCTGGCCAACAATAAGTATACATACATTAAGACAAGATAGTGACAGTGATGTAGATTACCATACACCATACATGGCATTACGCTGTTATTGGCTATTACAGGACACCATGGTACACATGTCATTGGCTATTACAGACAGACAGATAGATTGTTCATACACAACATACATTGCCACATGTTGGCTGTCAAATTCATGGCTACGTCATGGCATGGCTGCCATCTTTTATCATTGGACTGCAGACGGGAAGATTAAGACACCCCATATACACATAACGACATGAAGACACACACATTGGCCACAAAGCACCATACACACGTCATCAACATGGGCTGGTTGTTGCTACGTCACACATATGTATATATATTATGTATATATATATATACATATATAGGTACTATATATATATATATATATATATACATAATATATATACATAAATTAATGAAAATATATTGTCAGGGATTAGGCGGCTGGTGATTTCATTCGAATCTGTAATATAGGAAAACCAAATAGGTTCCGTGGAAAACAATGAAATTTGAAACTGTTTCAAATAACTCAGTGTGGAAGTATGGACATGACTTTGGATGAGATACTCATTGGATGTCTAATTATTATTTGAGACTTTGTGATTGATTCTTCCCTAAGAAAGCCTCAACAATATAAACATTTGAAAAATCTATCGAAGGAAGCATAATTTCAGAATTTTAAAGTTTTAGATTGTTCGGGAATCTTAAAGGCTTATATTAAGACATTAATGCAGACTAGTGTTTATCAGACATTTTTTTGACAGTCATTCATCAGGACTTTACCTGATTTGATAGCTAGCATTATACGCCATGTGGCTGAAATCCCTCGTGAGTTTCTTCGCGCTATCATTGAGAACGCTATAATGCGCTTTCAACACGTTATTGATGTCAATGGAGCACATATTGAGCATATTCTGTTATTTAATAAATCTTAACGATTCTAACATATTTTTTTGTCCTTCTTTGAGCATCACATTTCTTCCTAGTGGTCAAAATTTGAACTTTTCTCTTTTTTTTATTGCAGAAACCTTTCCCCCACGGTCCATATAGCATATATTCCAAGTTTCATCAAATTTCGATAAGCAGAACGGGTTCTACAGGCTTCTGAATAGTGTAACTTTAATTATAACCACTCGGTATATGTTATGTTAGCGTAGTGCAGAGTTTTGAAAATACCGGTTTATTTGTCGTTCTCGTTACTTGACAGAGGTTCAATCAGTAGCTTACCCAGAAATTAATCTTGAGGGGTGCTTATCGTCATCGGCATGAAAGAAGGAATTTTCTTAGTTTAGAATTACCACTGGGTAAAAACTACAGATTACGTTATATCAATCTTGCTCCTCCTGATAAAAACTGATCAAGGATGCTGCTTTCTTCTTCAGATTGACGTTTGGAATTTTTTTCCATCTGAGTTACAATAATTTAAAAGCTACTGCTGTTGCTTCTTAATCATTGTGGAATCAATAAATTAAGAAAAGATTAGGAAAGTTTAAAGTAACAAAATAATTAAGAAGCGATTCGAGCAAAAGAAAATAGATCGACCCAGATTTCCTAACTACTTTTCGCTTTCGATATCCGAGATTACCTGTTGTGGACGATTCAATTCCACAAATAAGGGATTCACTGAAATGCGTATTTCCTTAGACCTGCTTTAAGCGCTCATAGATGACTGTCTGGACGAAAAGAATGTCTGCTGTAATTTTTTCCTAAGGAAACTGTTGGGGTGGAGCATTTACTACAGTGATGCATCCTCCTCTAAGTCTTGACCCAGAAGAACATTTCCGAGATAGCAAAGATTTTTCTAATTGGTTCTCCGGAATTGATTCAGATAAAATTATTTTTTCCTTTTTGATAAAAGAAAATATAAGCATGAGAAGGAAAATGTTAATTTATTTCAAAGTTTAGAACAATTATACTGAAATATTTTATCTTCGAAGAAAAATCTTGGCGGGTGCATATGTCTCTTTGCACCCCCTCCCCTTCTCTGCGTACTCCACTGGGTTAAGCATTACGTGGATCCTCACCAATAAACCTTGGCGCTGTTTATTTGGGCGACATTAATAAATAATCAATGAATCCAGGTGAAAGATATCCTTGTATTTAAAATAAATATCTGTACATGTTTGCTTTATTAAAAGTAATTTAATTTAATTTTGCAGACAATTTTAAATCATTTCGAATAAACTTATAGTTATTTTTATCAATTTTTTGGAAATTTATATCAATTTTCATCAACTTTTAAGCATTTTTTACATTTGAAATCTGAGCAATGTGGAGATTTGAATCTGTTGGAATATCTAGAAGAAAAAAAGTGGTTCAATTCAAAACATTCACTTTTAATTTAAAATTACTTACCAACAATGTTCTAATTAAATTTTACGCAGTTATTAAATTTCAATAATTTTCGCAATTTTTGATTCGTTATTACAATTTTGTCCAAAATCACATAACCGAACAATGTTATTTATTTACATACAGCGAAGAACGATATTTTTTGTCTATAATTAAAAACATAAGAGCAGAACTCTTTTGTGAATATATTTAATACTAAGCAGCTTCAAGAAAAAAAAATTTTCTCTGGCAAAGTTAAACACGAAAGCATTTATCGTTATTTTTAATGTATTGAATGAGAGGAGATTTACTGCCATATATACGAGGTGTGAATATTAAATAAGTAGAATGACGCTGTTACGGAAGAAGTACGCATGCACCAAACTCCAGCGACCAACAGTTGTTTATTGTGAAGTTTCCTTATTCGAAAGCAGAGCCTCTTGCTTCTGTAAACAAATCCGCTTTCTTTCGCATTTGAGTTAATTTTTTTTGCTTCGCCGAAAAATTGATAAGTGAGCAACGAATTGTTTTGAAATTTCACATGAAACTTGAAAAACCCGCTACTGAAACTTGTCATTTATTGAGAGAAGTGTATGGTAATGAATGTTTATCGCGTACATGTGTTTCTGAGTAGTTAAAACATTTTCAAGATGGCCGAGAAGACGTTGAAGAGGATTCACACCCGGGTCGCCCTTCCCCGTCAAAAATGGAAGATAATATCGAAAAATTGGTCATCTGGTTTGATCAGACCGTCTGTTAAGCATTCGAGCAAATGCTGAGACTGTAGGAACTAACAAAGAATTCGTACGGCAAAATTTGCATAACAATTTTTACATGCAAAAACTGTTTGCCAAGATGGAGCCTAAAATTCTCACGTTTGAACAACAAGTAGCTTGTAAAAATGTTTGTACTGACTCTTTGAATGCCATTGAAAATGATCCAAATCTATTGGAAAGGATAAAAACGTGAGACGATTCTTGTTTTTTTACTTGTGATCTTGAAACGAAGTGCCAATTCATGCACTCAAAAAGCCCATCTCTACAAGCTAAAAAAAGAACTCGAATCGGCAAATTATAGTTCAAAGCGATGATGATTTTTCTTTTGATATTCATGGGATTGTGTACTTTCAATGGGTTCCTGAAGGCCAAACCATCCTTAAAGCTACTGACTACCTTCATGTTTTTGCTAAACTCTGTGAAAGTAAAAGGAAAAAACGACCCGAATCGAGGAAGGACAAGTCATTCCGCTTTGGCTGTCACCAGGTTTCTAGCCAAGTACTGCATCTCAGTGTTAGACTATCCACCTTATTCGCCGGATCTTGCACTCTGTGACTTCTATCTGTTTTAGAACGTGAAATCTCTGTTAAAAGGAAGAAGATTTGAGTCCTTTGTAGCTCTAAAAGAGATAGCGGTACACGTTCTGAAGGAACTGACAGAAGACTTCCAGCACTGTTTTGAACAATAGAAGATGTGCATGGAGCATACGGATAGTGGAGGGGTATATATTGAAAGTGATAATAAGTAAATATGTATGAAATCAAAATAAAATGTTTTACAGTGTCAGTCTTGTTACTTAATAGCCACACCACGTATTTTGTCTTCATTTTATTAACACGCTTTTTTGTTCAAGGGTTAAGTTGTTTAGCGCTATTTTTCTCCGTCATATTTACTTGTACTCTAGAACCTACTTGAAATTTTAAAATTCTTCGCTACTGACTTTAAAAAAAGCTAAAATTGGATAAAAATAGCGACGCAAGAAATTTTTCAGGAAACCATCAATCAATTTTATCTTAAGTTTGTTTTATGTAGAATAAAAACATGCATAAATACTTCAATTTCAACTTATCCATATTTTGAACAAAATGGCTGACTGTATAACAAAGAAATTAATTAAATATCTTAAATCAGGAAAATTAATTAAATAAATTTTAACGATTTTTTCGTAACTCTACTGCTACTCTCGATGCTATGGCATTGTATCATAGTGGTCATTTTCGCGACATCACGGTCGACGTTGTTTTCGTCGAGTTGAGAGTTTGAGACCTGATGCCAATAAAAACCCGCCGTATAGCGGAACTGTTGCATGTTAAATATGTCGAGATTCCGAGACTGTGTTTTGGTAATTTCTCGAATATAATAAATTAAAAGTTAAATATAAAATATGGTACAATAAAAGTTAATGATACTGCACATTTTGTTACTAAAAAAGACGATAAAACAAATTTAACCAGTGCGAATTATTTATTTCGCTTCAGTCACTTAAGATATTGCTTGTCCATACTTCAAACATGTGTTTTGTAATTCTTAGGCTCTTTTCACGATTTAAATGAGCCATTTTTCTACATAGATTGACTTAAATTTTTACCTGCTGTGAATTTTTCTTAATTTTTAGCGATTGTTAGCGTTTATTGTCAAAGTATTTATCTATTACTGGAGTAGTATCTTGAATGTTTTGTGGTCATTAGTACATAAAAATGAATTGTTTTATTATTTTTAGACTTTATTTGGGAAATTTTTTCTTTATTCAAAAACCCGGTTGCGATTTTTTTTCTCATTTAGCTTTGAAAAGTTTGCTCCCCTCGATTTTTTTTTACTCCGTAGCTGGAAATAAACTAATGGAATCTTCGTCTGACCCTGTGTGGCATAGCGACAAATATATTTCGAGGCATCATTTCATTTTTATAATTCTTTTATTAACTATATTTTATATAACACACACACAACCACATCACAAATTAATCTTTTCGACCAACACTCTGGCCAATATCGCCAAACAGACTGACTGTGGTCTAGAATCAAAGTATCAATATTCGCTTTAGCAGGAAGTCGTGACGTCAGTTGAATATATATTTAAAAATATTCCAAAAGAATAAAAAAATAAAGAAAAAGGGAAAATAAGTATAAAAACTATGACGTAACACTGGTTATATAAGTCTACTAATAGTCTTTGTTGCTGCTCTGTCCTCTTTATTTTCGCATATATGAAGACTTTTTTTTTTAATGGGAAGACCTTTCGGCTTATAATTTGATATCGCATTTGCATCAAAGAGGGTAGCAAAAATGTTTTGTTTGGACATTTTCTCAATAAGCAGTCTTGTCTCCTTGGTCAACTAATCCGCCATTTTATTGTCTTTATATTTTATAGTAAATTTTTATTCCATTTTAGCCGCCTAAAACCGAATTATAAGCAAAACACTTGTATAAACCCTGTTGTCTTTTCCATAATTATCCTTCCTTTTTCGTTTCTTTGAGTACTAAGAGATTTACTTAGCGTAAATATGCACAAAATGTATTGCCATACATCGCGGCATGGTTGTTAGACTCAGCGTCGTGGCTAAATATTTCACAAAGCATCACGGAAATTAGTAAATGTTCGTCGTACAGCAGGTGCAAAGAGGATAAGTAACAGTGGATGAATGTGTGGAAGTCTACGCCAGAGGTAAGCAAAAACATTTAACGTTGTTTTAAAGTAGAGAAACTAAACATATGACTCTGAGAAACCTGTATTACATTATATATTTTTCCTTCTATAACATAGTTCATTGTATTGCTTTGAACACCTAATTAAATGTTACTTAGCACAAGGAATATGTCGGGTAGTCGATAGGTTGCGATTTTTGATAGGTGGCGTAAAGATAGGTCTGAATATATCAGAATGATTGAAAACAAATAACATGCGTATGCATTCCGAAAGACGGTATTTCAAGCATATCTGGGAATAAAGTTTGGTTACAATACGGGAAATGTTATTAATTTCATACACCTTGAATATGGAAGTAAACAAAGGGCTTTAAAATGGTTTTCTTTTACGGGAAAGGCAAAATTGCCACACAAGGGGTAAACAAGATATGCGCTGTTTATGGAGAAGGAAGTCGTTTTCTGGGTCGCTTAACACCTTTTTCTCCGAAAAACCCGAGGGCTTCTGATAGGACGGAATTTTCAAGTTTCTCGAAACAGAGGAGTATCCAGAAAATAATTTTAGGGGGCGAATATCAGAAGCGTTATTTAGCTTAGAATTAGCACTTGGCTAAAAGTAAATGATACGATATATGAATCCTATTTCTCCTATATAAAACTGTTAAAATATTGATATAATTTAAGTCATAAAATTTAAAAAAGTGAAGATCATTTAACAAAAATAATTAAGATACCATAAGAATAAATTTGCATTTTGGGGTGTGCATTGTTTAGGGATTCACCCCCTCTTTCTTCATCTGCAAGCACTGAATCAGAGGCACTGTTTCAGAGACAGTAAAGACTTTTCTATTCTTTTCTCGAGAATCGGCTGAGTTGAAAGCCTTTTTTCTCTTCGGGATGAAAAAAAATTTAGGCTTGAGGTGAAGTAAAAAAAAGTTCTAATGCTTAAAATTTAGAATTTCAATTATAGTATAATAAAGGAATTATCCTAGAATAAATCTATTTCGAATAAGAATCTTAAAGGGAGGAGTGTAACATATATTCGAAATGAGTATATATAGCATTACTAATATTTTTTTTTACGATTGTATGGAATGGAAATTTTCATGCATTGCTAACACACTATTAATTACATAGATATATATAATACACTGCATAAAGGCTGTTTTGGGTCTAATTTTAAAAGAGTAAGGCTCCGAATGGGAACACTTATCCACATATAATCTTTATTTTACTTTAATGCTATATTTTGACTTCGCTATCCTTTTTCGGTTGGATATTTTAACGGAACACTTAAAGCTACCGTTTACCGGCCATTTTGATTCCTTGAACGTATTACTAATCCTAAGGAATTTCTTCTACCATCCTCAAATCTTTACTATTTTAGCTATATAAATGTTAAAAAGTGCATCTGAAAGAGAAAAAAAAAATAATGTTCTATGGAATTATTTTCCGCCTGATTTTCGAAAGTATTTTAGAATATTTCTTAAGGGCTGGGAAACCCACAAACGAATTATTAAAATAGTGGTAAATATATATATATATATATATATTTAAATCAGAGGGAAAATTGTTATTCCGCAGAAACCTTCATAATTTTTTGCTCTTTCAGATGCATTTTTTTAACATTCAAATAGCTAAAATAGTGAGGATTTGAGAATAGTCGTAGAAATTCCATAGGATTAACATTATAACCACGAAAACAAAATGGACGATAAACGGGAGCCTTAAGCTTTTTCTCTTCGACTATTGGTCTTAAATCGAAAGTCTTTGATATTGTCACTTCGACCTTTTATTTGCTGAGGAATTTAAATGCTATCCTAAAGAAACCAAACATTTCACTAGCAAGCATTTTTCAGAAGTTATAACGTTGGGCTATTCGAGGTTTTCTCTTTACTAACCTTGGGGACTTTAATTGAGATTGATTTCTGCAAATAACAATATCTTCCCAACTAAAATGAAACGTGATTAGTTAAATTAGAGGCAAGTAGAAATAAAGTGAAAGGGGTTAGATATAAGTATATAAGCGAGTTAAGAGTATATAAGCAAAGCGAAATTTGGACGATAGAGGTCGAGTGGCACTAGCGTTGAGTATATGCCTTACAAGTGGTTGACGAGATCAAGAGTTGCTACGAGCGATAGGGATCGTAGAAAAGTCAGGAAATCAAGTCAACCTCAGCTGGGAAGATTTGGGTAAGACACTTTTAACTCTGTATAAATTGAAGGGATGAATCTATCTAGGGTGTTATCTTGGAAAGCAGGAATCCATTAAACATTATATTACAAAGTTGATAAATAAGTAGTTGTGTGAGATTTGTCGACTGTCTGTCCTTGTAAGTTATTGACTTCTTAGTGTTAGTTATATTTGATTGAGTTATGGCACAAGAGTCTAATAGAAATACTCATTCGTCACAAAGTGAGTATTAAACTTCTCACTTCTATCTGAGTTGATTCTTTTTTTTTCCTGGTGTAAAATATGCCCTTTCTTTCGTCTCCTGTGTTGTTTTGTAAAATGGGAGTTTAAATTCTCGTGTTGAAAAGAAAAATTTCATATTTATAGAATATTTCTAAAATTTTCAAGACGCAGTATAACTTAGGTTGTGACGCTCCGCTTCGCTATTACGAGACTGAGCTATCGTAACTCAATGAATGTTCGGTCAAGAAGGGATCAGTTAATAAAAATCAAACTGTTTTTATTCCATTTTCTAGAATAGTGGTAAAGTAACGAAAAAAAGAATGTGTTGCAGTTCCTAATTCGCTACCACATCCAAAGGTTACCATTGAAATTTTATTAGCCTCCGAACTGGATCAGAGTCAGGAATACACCGGGTCCGATTAAATAGCAGCTCTCTGATGATTAATTAAATCTTTCTTGCACTAATATCGTGATCACAAAAATATCTCTTACTTTCTTTCTCCTTTGAATAACTTTAAGACGTCCAATCTCTGTGCTATTCTTCCTATTTACTTATACTTCTTATATAGTAAGTTAATTTACATGAGTCACGGTTTATTCACAAGGCGAGTATCTCAAATCAAATAGCGTCATAAAGTAGCCCAAAAAGTTAGTTGAAGGGAAAACACGTGAGAAAACGTCACGATTTATATGAAAATATTGATGCGTTTAACATGTCCCGAGTTGGTTGAGGGTCATTGACGTAAGGCCAAGACAACTTTAACGGATAATTCCTTCATAATTTTCTTTTCTTCTGAAAAATCTTTTTATATTCTCAATAGCATCAAAAATATTTATAAAAGCAGCCGCAAGTGTCATGTATGCGCATTTTTTGTTTGTTTGTTTTCAGAAAATGTGTAAATTTCGTTTTAAGACGATAGAGGTCGAGACAAATTTAATTTAATTTAAGAAATTTTTTAAATGTAATAAAAAATTTAATTAATATAAGGAAAGAGTGGCATTTCATGAAAAGGTATACCTTTTTTCTATTTTAATCCCATTCAATGATAATACTAAAAGTTGTGATGGAAATTTAATTGCTTCCCTGCAGAGTTATCATCGTCATTTTGGATTGAGTTGTCACCGTAGACGAGACCTTGATTCATCTTCATACACCGAATGTCAAGCAACAATCAAAACAATGAGTTACTTCCGATACACCTGGTCCAAAGAAGGTGGAGCCGGTTTCATCGGTCGGAAAAGTTATAATGACAATTTATCGGGATGCGATAGGTGTCATATTTATGGATGTTTTAGAAAAAGAAAATAATAATAATATTAATTAAAAAGTTCTATACAAAGTTTTGCAAGAACAGATTTAGCCACCCAAGGTGCGCTTTTTTTTAATGATTATTAAATTACTCAATTAAATATAAGAATTAAAGTAAACGATGAAATATCGAGAAATTGACAATAGTAAACTTTTCGATATTAAAATTAAAGGAAACGATACATTATTAAATTGAATATTATATCAGCTACGCGTAATTAAAATTAAAGTAAACGAAAAATTATTAAATTGGATATTATATCAGCTACACGTAATTATAATTAAAGCAAAAGATAAAAAAGTGAAAAGTGATCTGGTACGCCAAAAGTGATCCAAATAAAACAATAGCCCCTTGGGTGGCTAAAAACATCAATAGATAATACTATACCAAGTTAAAAATTGAGATTCGAGTTTCGTATTCTAAATGAGATGTAACTCTACGACTAATATTTTCGAATAATTATCGTATCCTTTAACAAAAAAATAAATATTAACAAGATTTGCATAACAAATGAAATCTCGAAAGATATGCTCAAGCTTTAAAAAGTATTTTAAACAAAAAGTTTGTATTATTTGAAAAAATGTTTTTTTTTTTTTTTTTTTTTTTTTTTTGTTAAGATGATTAGAAATTTTTTTTCATACATAAGAATGAACAGACTTTATCTGAAAGTACAAGACATTTTTTAAAAATATATATATGCGCGACTTAGTTCAGCATGACACAGGGAAACATTAATGTACATGTATTCCATTTCGGATCAAAAATATGACATTCCCTTTTTTAATAACATGACAATGTCATTACAACAAATGAAACAGAGGAAAAAAGACGTATAACATATGTGCTGTCTGCACATGACACAGCCAAGTGCACTTGAACTACATTTCGGCACTCAGCGTCTGCGGAGAGGAACGCTCACGGAAGTCGTTTATTTGGGCGGGAAAGTGGGCACGTGAAATCCTCCTGTTTACGTTACTATTTATTTACCTGTAACAAAAAATCGATATTCTCCTCCGCGCTTCCCTCCCTCATCGGGTGAAATGAACCCTTCCCATATCCGAAGTGCAGGAGCACCAGTTACGAGGTAGCCATAGAAACGCTTGTAGATTTTGCTCATGAGTGGAGATGGTTGTCACGACAACGAATTTGAATGATGACGATTCTGGCTGTGCGCGTGGAATCTAGGAAACACCCAAAACTGATCGATTTAGAATAGGCTTTTCTTTGTGTTCTGAAATGGGGAGGGGGAGTGTGCATTATGTTCCAAAGGGGAGGAGCTGGGTTTTCATTTTCGCTTTCTTATTTATTGCAGGGTTTTTTTTCGGGCTCTGTTTATAGGATTTGGAGAATATTGAAACAATAACCGTCATCATTTATCAAGACTTAAATCCCATTGTGCAAAAGTAAATCTGAAACACCATTACAAGGGCAATTTTACAGCTTATCCGAAAGAAACGGTTACAGTGACATATGATATGATGCATTTATGTAGTAATGAATCAGTTTTTTTTTTTTGTCAAAATTTTTTTGATGTACCTTTGTTACTGATTTTCTTATTTTTTTCATTTTACCGTTTGTTGACGTCATTTTTGCGTGTTATTGTTCACTAACGGTTAAAGATCATTTTACGCTTGTTAGTATTTTTAACATTAGAATTCTATAAGTTTATCTTTGCTATTAAAGTCTATTAAGTTGCCATAATTTCAGCTGTTCAAAAGAGTTAAATAGTTGTTTCATGTATTAAAAATGAAGCAAATACACAATTTCAGATAGTATGTTGAATTAATCAGTTTCATTTTAACTTTTCGGAAATCTTTTACTCTGTAAAAGTTGTTTAGAAACAACGAAATTCACGAAAAATATTTTATTGTTTTATGTGAAAATAGTAAATTTTTTTTTAATGAGATTAATTGAGCATTCAATCTTCACATAAGTTGTTGACGTCCACATTGGCATTTTAATTTCCGGTCATTTGATGATAAAGACACCAAAACTGTTAACCCACCCTACAAATTGTCATTCTATTTTCTGTGATTATTTTGAAATATCATTTACTTTAAAACACAGTCATCAAAAAAAAAAAAAAATGCATATTTTATACCTTTTTTTAATTTTCATCTGAACAAAATTGATATCATTGTTAACGACTCAAAGAGGACGACTTTTACAAAGGGATTGATTATTAGATCAAACTAATTGATTTAATTAACTTCTAAAATGTATTTTCTCATTAAAAATTCTGTTTTCTTCGATTATTGTGGGACGAAATTGATTTGTCGTCATAAAATCGCTTGAATTTCAAATTTCGTAAAATTAAGCTCAAAAGTTTCAGAGTTATGGGCTTTCAAAAATATGGATTCGCTAATGTCAAATGAGTGTATAAAATAATCGATCGGAACAAAACGTTTTTCATAAAATAATCAAGAATTACTTTCCAATATTAAAAAAAATTAAATGATTATTTTATTAAGGTTTTATTTGTAAGAAACATCGCACTCGAAGCTACGTGAGGGCTATTGGCGACAGACCTGGTAATTTTGAGCCTCGGTTAAGTGACGAAGATGACACCTGAGCTAGCATCACTTCTCCTAATTTCTACACAACACTAAAAGGGAAGACTTAGAGTGAGTCTCGACAGCTTAACGTGCATCAGCCCCAGCCGTACGGTGGTCCTTTGTGGCGTCAAGTCTCGAACTCACGACTTGACGAAAACCGTAGGCCACGAGTCCGGCCATTAGGCTCCGCAGCCACAATATATTTTATGAAAAAAAAAATTATTAATTACAATTGTGAAAAACCTGAATTATAACACAAAATATTTTAGACATTTGCATATTTTGTGTCTTTGAGCATTAAATCCAAATATTTTATGCAACTATTTCTAATAATTTAGGAAAAATTTCATATTAAAACTCTGACATTGATGCCATGGCTGGCGGTTTCCGTCGAGTCGCAAGTTCGAGCCTTGAAGCCACTAAAGACCAGCTGTGTAGCGGGGGATGATGCACGTTAAATCTGTAGGGGCCCAAAGTTCTCCCAATGGCGTGGTGTGGAAGTTCGGAGAGGGAGGTACCAGCTCAGGTGTCGTCCTCAGGTGACTGAGGTAAAAAATTATGAGGTCCTTCGCCAATTGCCCCTGTTACTCCCAAAACGACGTCAATAAAATCAATCAACCAATCGAGATTAGTGGCATGGTGCTCACTATCTTGCAACATTCGATTATTTTATTCCATTCTTGCAGTAGAACGTTTATTGATATGTTCGTTGAAGGAACTGAATATTCCCCGATGTTGTGTTTGTGAATACTAGAGTGTTCCACTGTTCAAAGTGTTCAAAGAGCCTGTCAAGCCACTCCAGGAGATTTACACATAGTAACTAAATCACTTCATAGTTGTAGTAGATTTATGACATGTAGTATTGTCCTGTTGGAAATTAATCCCATCCATGTTTGTGTCTCCAGGATTCTGAGAAAATGATGACTGTAAGGCCATTTCAATGACATTTATGTTCCGGTTATAGTTCGTTGTTTCCTCACAGATGACCATTTCACCCAAACTATAAACCGCCACATAATACTGCCTCCTCCTTGCTTAACCGTAAGTACTATGTGTTCCTGAAGGTATTCTTCGCCTGAATTACGTCACAGAAGGTATGCTAAACACCTAAAATATTAAAATAAAATTAACTAACTTTGTAAAGCTATTTTTAAATATTTTTCATACATATTGACACTCCTGTACCGTTTTCTTAATAAATATGAGTTTTCGGCGTAAGATGTTTTCTTACCCCGTAGAGGGGGAAAGAAAGTTGTTGGTTGGCCTTGGATGTCGATAGCTGTTTCGAACCCTGGTCCAGTGGGTTGAAGAAGAGTAGACCGGTCACTTTTTGCTGCCCCTTTACCATCCAGACTGGAAAAGAGTCTCCTTCGGACCAATAAAAGAGGCGTTTTAACTTCTGGCGTTATTGTTGAAGAGAGTCGCTGCATATTCTCCCTCCAGAATCATCGTGGTGATACACTGAGAAACATTGGTATTTGTTAAGGAGGTTGCTTTTTCAGCCATAACTGCTATAGATATTCATCCCCTCCATGTTAAATTGAGTTTTGTTTTTGACAATTTTCAATTTGACGTCATCGGCTGTCCCTAGTTGAGTGGTGGGTCTAGTCGACACATGAGTCAGAGCTATAGTATCACTAGCTGTGATTTATGTGCGGTTGTCATTGTTAGATATACGGAGACAAATATTTTGTTTCAAGTTACAGGCTGTGTTACCATTTAATGTTCGGCGTTCCGTGGTTCTCGACCCCCGATGGATGGGAAGAATGATGCTGACCTTGGAGAGCCACCGCGTTTCGAACCCTAGTCCATTTGATGGTTAACCTTTGCTGTCGATAGCTATTTCAAACCCTGGTCCAATAGGTCTGAAGTAAAGTTGACAGGTCGCTCTTTGCTGTCCCTTTACCAGCCAGACTGAAAAAGACGTCTCATTCGGACTAGTTAATGAAGTGTTTTAACTTCTGACGTTGTTGAAGAGAGTCGCTTTAAGTTAATTGACACGTATCTGAAATTTAGATTCGTCAGACCACCAAAAATTGCACCAATCCTCTTCTGTAAGGTGTTGCTGTATAAGAGCCTATGCAAGCAATATCTTTCTATTTTTTGAGAGAGTTATGGCTTCTTCCTGGCTTTGCAACCTTTGAGTCCAGCATTGACGTTTTTAGGCGTGATTCCCCCCCCTCCCTAGTCGTTACTGATAAATCAACTGAGTTGATGTTCCTGTATTAACTGAGTTGATGTTATTTCTGAAAGCTGAGAAAGCCTATTTCAACAATCGGTCCTCTCTAAGCGTGGTAATTCTTTTTCATCCTATTCGTTCGCGATTTAAATATGAACCAGAAATTTCAAGAGTTTGCATTTATTTCTCTCTCTCTCTCTCTCTCTTTTTTTTTTTTTTTTTTTTTACTTTGCTGCTATAAAACAGAGTGCACGTTGATGAATTAATTATAATTTGGTAAAAAGAACTTTCGAAAATAGGACTTTAACATTATAAATAAATGTGCCCCGCCATTGTGAAAAATATCTGTTCTTGCGTTTTTCTCAAAATGTATTACTTTAAGATTTTAATACACGTTCCTCAAAATCTACTTCATTCATATAGCTGATATTTCGCACAATGTGAAATGAAGCTATTTACACATTTTACACATTCACACAATGTGAAATGAAACTATTTACACATTGTGCACATTCAGAAATGCGGCAGTGAATACAATGTTTTCTAAGAAACACTTACAAAGTTTAAATATTTCACAATATTTTTCAAAAAAATATGGGAAAATTTAATCATGAAATTTTAAAAAATATTGTAAAATGTAGTAAATTTAATTCTTGAAATTACAACTGCGTTCAGTGTGTAGAATTTTATAAGTACTCTGCAAAAAAAATTTAAATTATAAATGCAGTAGATATTTTGCAATGAGTACGTTAATATAAGCACAAGACTTGCAAATGTAAATACAGATATTGATTCTTAGATGCTCATACATAATTACTTATGTTTGTAAATGTAATTTCCTTTACATGAGCAGATAGGTAAGTATACAGATATCTCAGTGTTAAAATACATCTTCTATTGCTTTTGATTTTAAAATAACACCGGTAGAAAACGAGTTTTTTTGAACTTGGGTTTTCTTTCAAATTTCACATTTTGCGTAATATATATATTTTTAAGACCTTAAATGTTAAGAGCAAAAGGGAATGTTGAGTCAAATTGAGTTTATTCAACAGTTAGTTTTATTTATTTTATTATTTGACGTTTATTAAATTTATCATCCATAATTAACTAAAGAGAACTTAAGCAATGACACCTTCACCCAAGCGACGGATTTGGCAACCATTTGGCGACTTGGTGAGAAACTTGGGCGTGAAATGTAATTCTTTAAATAGTTTTAATGAATTAATTTTATCAATTATAATCAAATTATCGTATTGTCATCCAAAGCAATCGTATGTAAAAAATTTCAGCTCAAATGAGTGCTTTAAAATGTGAGAAAAAGCTTTTACAGTTTTGACCCACACATACAATGTGAGTAGAAATAATTCGAGATAAAAACCAACGTTTTTAAAAACAACGTTTTTTATATGGTGGCAAAGTTTATTAAAGAAAATTATTGAAATATTAGTTAAAACTTGTCCCAAATATCTAAATATAGCATTGTTAGGCAAGTAAGAACGGTTTCCAAAATTTCAGAGCTCTAGCTTGATGGGAAGTTGGTTAAATTAACGATCGAAAATTTGATGACACACACACCAAGTGAAATATATAATAATTTTTAACTTTAAAATTTACTTAAAAAGAGACATTTGTGAGCGTATTAAAAAATTCATAATACTCCTAAAATCAAAACATGCATTAGAAAGTTTGTAAGTCATCCTATTAAAAAAAATGGTAACCAGAATTCAGAAAAAATTATTGTGATAAGACATGGCGCCAAATATTGGAAACTTCCTTTCTTGCGAATGATTACTGACTGAAAGTCAGCAACCCTTACTATCTCCCCTTTGTGAGTAGAAAAGTTTTACGATACACCATGTGGCGTACGGGGAGTTCCCGGTTTTCCCAGAGGGGGAAAGAAATTTTTTTTCCAATCCTAAAAGCGCCGAGAGGAAAGGATATTTTGACATTAAAATTATTGAAATATTAGTTAAAACTTGTCACAAATGTCTAAATATTGCATTGTTAGGCGAGTAAGAATGATTCTCAAAATTTCAAAGCTCTAGCTTGATGGGAAGTTGGTTAAATTAAAGATTGAAAATTTGATGACACACACACTCACACACACCAAGTGAAAAACGTTCAGAAAAACGTTGTAAAAAACCCATTAAAAATGACACTTGTTTAAACGTCATAAAGAAAGCTCATGCTTATCCTTGCAGTTGTATTATTCAATAACACGACAAATTCTTCTTGGTCGTTTAGTTAACGATGATATCAATCATTTCAACTGAGGAGAATTCAAGAACTTAGTTTTGTTATTTTTTTTTTTCTTTTTTCAACATTAACATTAGGGAGAAAATATTTTTGAAATTGAGTCTCCGAGTGCTTCCAACGATAATTAGATAATTATGTTTTATTAAAATTAAATCTCCGGAAAGATTATTTTCAGTGATAAAACCGTCAATAATTGCTTAGTAAAGTTTATGCAGCTCTAAATTTAACTATGCAACCGTACTAGACATCACAATCTGCACTTCGATGTGCAATCTTATTTCTTCCTCTGGTCCATTCTTAAGAAATTTTATGAGATCTAATTTTTCAATGCCCTCCTTGAAAAAGAAAATTTAATATAATTATTGTCAGTGTTTTTTATGGCTCATTATTTATCCTCATTAATTAAATTATTAGATTAATTAAAATTATCACAATTTGGATAGTTTAATGTTTGATGTGAAATGCATGTAATGTAGGATGAAAGGACGATACTAATTTTTTGTAACAGTCAAAGCGAAGGACACACATTGTCTGAGTATAGTTTTGTTTATTTTACGTTCAATAACATAAAAAATAATTCCATCAGGAAATTTGCAGCAGACGGCCTGTGTGTCTTTTCATCTTCGTGGCTAAATCAGAAGTGGAAGAAACTTTCCCTGTCTGGAATTTAAAAACTCAAGAACTATTCAGATCACGTGGTGTTAGATGAGGGATCATTAGGTATTTTAGCTGGAAATGAAAAGTATCGAAAAGTAGGAATGATTATCTCTACTGATTTGAAATATTAGAACCGCTGATTGAGCAGATTTAGAAATCGGTGATTGTATAAACTGAAAGATTGATCGGAATTTTATCAGGAAATAAAGATGAACCCCCTACTGCGATAGTTAAAATATAGGATAAGGAAATTAAATTAAATTTAAGTGAAATCAACACACACACATATATATTGAATGATATCAAACTCTCTAAAAATTCAATGTGACGATTGCATTCTTCACGAAACAATTTTTTTTTTTTTCTTCTTTTTTATCCCATTTAATAAAGTGATTTTCTTCAAAAAAAATTCTTAAATAAGTCACGAAAACAAAAAGAGAACGTTAACGTTTCATTTGCTATTTACTTCCTAAATAATTAAAATCTAGTTTTTTATGTCACTGGATCATGATAATCTGCTCGTTTTATTCTTGACAATCAAGTTTCCAAATGAGAGAACTTCAAATATCATTCCAAGTGTAATGTACTGCAATAAGCATTTGGCAAATCGGTTATTCATAACAAGATAAGTAATTTGCATGTAATAAATTACAAATTTCTTTAGAATTTCTGCTTAATGCCTTTAATTATTTTTTTTAATTCCGAAATCAATGTAAAATATTTCAAGTTTTGCTTTGTGAGGAAAAAAAAAATTTCAAAACAACTTTAAATATGAATAAAATTATTCTACATATTGTGTGAGATAAATAAAATATATTTTTCTAAAAAAAAAAGATTAAAAATCAATGAAATTTCTGATCACATGTGTTCCATGATTTTTCCTGTGTACTACTCATAAATAGACAGAATATGTTAAAATTATTTAGTATGCTCGTTTTTTATTTTAAATCTGCTTCATCACTTAAAATCAAGGTAGATTTTGATAGGTATTTTAGGTTCCGTTTTAAGGATTAAAAAGATATCTATCTGGGAAAATATTAACAAATATATTAATAACTAAAATATTAACAAATACTTTCTGATAAATGTATAAAGACTTTTTAATCTGTTTTAAAATATTTGTAAAAAGAAAGTTTTTGCATGAAATGACTCATTTGTGAGACTATAAACGTATTTTCCCATAGAACAGCATCCACGCAATTGAGAGATATGACATCTAATGCCTCAGTGTCGCCATCTGTTATTTGTAAATATATTTAATTTCAGACCGTGAATCATGAAGTTGCCAATCTTGGTAACTAATAATACACCAGAAATGCTTAGATTTTTATGCCTCTTAAAGTAAAAATGCAATCGTGAAAAATACGATTAAAATAAAACAGTTATTAGAAATATACGCTTATTTATAAATAATGTAAAATATTTTGAATTAAAACTACTCTGCATGTTTTTAAAATTAAAAATAATTAAGAAGAAAATAATGAGTTACAATTAACTCTGCATTTAAATCAAAAATAATTAATAAGAAATTTTTTTTAAGAAATCTTCATAACAGTATCCTGATAAGTACATTAAAAACTGAACAACATAAAATTTTAAAAAATAAAAAATACTTTGTACAGAATGATTGTAAACTTGTTCCACCCCAAAAAATTAGAATAAATCCACTTCGAGATGAACAGTACAATAAACCTCCATTAATTTGCTGCGGAACAACCGGCTCTAACCGATTGCTCATAATCGGTTAGAGCAAAAGCTCTAACTGATTTGAGAAACTCTTTGATACAAAGAGTTTCTCAAATGACATAATATTTGCCCATTTTCTTATATCAAAAACTATATTCCTTTAAATAGAGGACACGAATTGTGTGGACACTGTTTTGTTGTTTTCTGTAAGAAAATGCGTAGTCATTTCTATAATTTTATCATTGAAAAAAAATTATTTGGCAAAATGAAGAAAGTAATTGAACAGAATGTAATTGTATTACAACAAACATAAAATACTCTGTTATGATAAAAAAAAACCATTTAATTAAAGAGTTTAAAATTGCTTAAAATTTGAAAAAAAATTGATGTGTTATATATTCACTAAATTTGCTACCACACACACGCAATTTATTCTATTTTTTTTCTACTTTTCTAGTGAATGGAAATTCAATGCATTCCACAAAATTTCACTTAAACAACTATATCATTATTTGTGTAATAATTAAACCTTATTAAGGCTAATTTCGTGAACGTAACGCTAATCCTATGGAATTTCGACTTTTAATTCTCACATCTTTACCATTAGATCTCTATTTTCTTCTTCTTCTTCTTCTTTTTTTTATTGAATAACAAACAACGTCCCTGTGTACCACTGAGTATCACACAGGGCTTACAGAAGTAAATATAAAACAGTATATTACAGTAAACAAGAACAACAACAAAAAAACAACATGTGACTAAACAATGTACAAACAAAAATTAGGAAGGTTATAAATATCTTCAATATATTTGATAAAAAAAAAAGAACTTTTACCAGAAATTATATTACCAAGATTTGGAGGCCAGCTCATGTTTAATTTTTTCAAAGCTAATTTAAGAATATTTCTCTGAGAGACAAATTTCGAACATAGAAATAGAATGTGCTCAATATCCTTATCACCTTAGGCCCTGCGGTTGCAAATGGTATTCGAACTTAAATTGAATCTATTCAGATATTTCTTAAAGTTACCGTGACCCGAGAGAAATTGAGTAATTTTAAAGCTAGTGAAGAAGTGACGGCAAGACATTCTTATATTGACGTCTGAAAAAAAAATCTTTTCGTGATGCTTGCTGTATTTGATTTAATATATATTTCGTTCCATGATTTCAGGACACTTTCCATCATAATCTTTTTAAAGTACGTTTGAGGAATATTAACTTTAAGGTCAATTTCCCGATTCGTGGCAGTCTTTGCCATAAAGTCAGCCCTCTCGTTGCCACAAATACCAGAATGTCCACTTACAAAAGAAAAACAAACAGTAATGTTCTGATCTTTAAGGTGTTTGAGATGCTTTTGAATTTCAACAACAATAACATTCGTGGAAGAAATATTTTTATTGCTTCCAAGGATGAGAATGAATCAGAACAAATCAAATAGCTCGAGGCAACACAATTTTGTTGAACAATCCACTTGATGGCGAAATTTAAGCACAAAAGTTCAGCCACATAAACAGTGCACTCGTCTCTGATTCTGTATTGTAAGTACTGAACTTCAGTACCTTTCCGAAAGACAACAAAACCAAAACCCACCCTACCATCAATTTTACTGCCATCACTAAAAACCGTGATAAGGAATTCTTCCTCAGAGTTTGAACTAAATTCAATCAGTTGTATGGCATTTTTCTCTGAAGGGTGGGGTAGATCAGAGGGAATCAAAACACAATTATAACCTGAAGAGGAAGAGGCATTTGATCTATTTGAATGCAATAAAGTGCATCTGAAAGAGCAAAATAATTAAATAAATAAATAAATAAAAATAAAATGAAGGCTTCTGCTGAATTACTTTTTTCCTCTAATTTTTAAAAGTATTTTTATACCTATTTTAATGATTCGTTTATCAGTTTTCTGGTTTTTAAAAATATTTTTAAAAAAATTTAAGAATCGGTGAAAAATTGTAATTTTGCAGAAGCCTTTGTTACTTTTTGCACTCTCAGAGACACTTTATTGCATTCAAATAGATCAAATAGGGAAGATTTTAGAGCAAAAGTGAAAATTCCACATGATTAACATTACATCCACCAAATCAAAATGGCCGGTAGACGAGAGCTTTAAGAGGCCACAAAGAATTAACGTTTGGTAGGAGAACTGATTTTATTTGCGAGTGAAGGACTTATTTGATCGAGCTGCATCAAACACTAAGTAATTTACGAAAAAATATCTATCTGTAATCTGGACTAAACTCGGTAAATGTAAGAATGAAAGAAAAAGCATAATATGTGCGTGGGTGAGATGACAAGGATTAAAATTGAAAACATATAAGGATCGCTGGGATAGCCCTGGAGTGCGTTTCCAATGTTTAAAAAGGGCATGAAATCCATTGGGAGAGAGCAAAGATCATCCAGGTACCTTGGAGTCTTAAATTTACCTAAAGAAGACGAGCCCCTGCGGTATCATGAAAACTCTTACTTTATAGATGTTTCTTCATTTCAACTGAACAAATGAGATATCTGAACATTAACTAGATAATGTGCACATTAACGGCTCCCAAACTTTAACGGTAACGAATATATGATATAGCTTTGTATATTATTATTTTTTGTCTCACTTATACATATAAATTGGAACAAACGTTTTGATTGATGTATTTTTCAGGTATATATTATTACATTTTTCAATATTTTCAAAGGTTTTTCATTGTAAATTGTTGCATATTGTAAGATTTTGCATGTTGTGTAAATTTGCAATAACCGTTGTATATTTAAAGTGTTTTTCAAAAATTTTGCTGAATATTTTTGTTCATTTTCGTCGCATGTTCTTTACGTCTAAGCACTTTATTCTAAACGGCTCTTTTAAGTTCATTAACTGTTTGCAGGAGGGGGGGGGGATTATGAGACTCCTATTTGATTCTAAATAATTTTCTCTCATCATAATCAAGACTTTAAAATGTGCAACAATTAAAGAGATTTTCTACAATTAAACTCGAATTGCTTGTTAAAAAGAAAATAAAAAAAAAAAAAAAAAAAACATCTTGAAATATTTAACATTGAAGGAGAGATTCAGTTTCTTTCTAAGTTTTTTTTAAAAAATACACTTTGAATGGAAAAAAAAGAAAATTTCCCTGTTGATACAATAGAAAAATTCGAGAACTGCAATCAGTAATTGAAATACATTCAATTGGCTATATTCATATGACATCACTCGAGAGATGCAATCTCAGGTTTCCAGCCAATCATTTCAGGCATATCACTATCGCCAACAATTGGGTTTCACACAAATCTACTGGAAAAAAAAATCAGTATTAGAATGCTTCAGTAAAAAAAAAAAAATTGAAAAAAATATGGGAAAAAGGGGATGTGCTAATACATTTTCTCCTCATTATTAAATATGAAATAGTTACTGGAATTTACAATTACAACTATTACGAGACTCGTATCAGATTTTATTTCAGCGGAAAACACGTGATTGCGCCTACCATGTGACCATCATTAATTTAGGCCATTAAATTTTAAAAATCCAAAGGAAATAAAAATTTCTTTCGCGTGATTTCGTACGTATCATGGTATGAAATCTTCTTGCGTGTAAAAATTCAAACATACTTTTAAAGCCTTTTGTACTCATTAATATTTTCTTCAACGTTTAAAGACTGTAACTAACTTGGTTTTTATTCTTGCCTTTTAACGTTTTGATAATTTGATTGTTTATTGCATCATATGAAAATTAGTGAATTCTGAATTTATATGTTTAAATTAAAACAAATAATGATTACTATAAATTCGAAGTAATTTTTTGTACGCCTAAAATAAGTATTTTTCTTGGAATTTCATTCTATTGAACAAGTATATTGAAAAAATTGAAATTGGCTTTGTTAATTTCATTTTTTTTTCTGTTAAGTTCTCGAAATGAATTATTCAAAATGAGCATTAATTAGCGTAAAGTAAGCGTACTTCCAAGAAGTGAGCAGGTTTCAAAAAGCAATTACTATCAAGAAAAAAAAATATTTTCTTCAAACTCCTAATGCTTTTTTATTTTCACTACCTAACAATTTAAAGTACAAAAATGTTACCAATATTTACAAAAAGAAGAATAAAAACAGATTATTTTACTATGAACCTTACTATAATTCTTCCTATGAACCATATATATTTATTACCCTTAATATTTACTATGAACCTTATATAATACTTCTACTGACCTTACTATAATTAACACCGGTAAGAAACAAGTTTTTTTCAACGTGGTTTTTCTTTCAAACTTCACACTTTGCGTAACAAATTTTTTACCAAACATTTTAAGCAACGTTCGCCTCTTGGTAACATTCCTTTTCAGTTGCATTTGCCTGTCTTGAAGATTGGAGAGCAATGTTATGAATATGAGTTGATGCTTCCCTGCAACGCTTTTCTTGCGAAGGAAAAGATGGATTTACAGAGAAGTTGCCAGTTTTCTTAAGAGAGTTTAAGCAATGACCCCATCACCTTGGCGATGGATTTGGTTACCATTTGGGGATTTGGTGAGAAATTTAGCGTAAAATTTAGTTCCTTGAATAATTAGTTTTAATCTATTAATTTTTATTAAATTATCGTATTATCTTTAAAACGATCGTGTATAGAAAATTTCAGCTCAATTGAGCGCTTTAAAATGTGGGGGGGAAAAGCTTTTAAAGTTTTGATCCGGACATATAATGTGAGTAGAAGAAAACCCATTAAAAATTACTAGCTCTTGACAGTTTGACTGAACGCTTAACAGACGACACGTTTCACTGAGCACCGGGAATTTGAAAAACAGATCATTATGACGAATTGACTATGACTTTTTATTCTTACATCAACGAAAGGAAAAATATCAGCATAAAAAGAGTATCAAGGAAATAATTCCTAATTTGAATACAATGAGTATAGCGAGGTGTTTTTGATAAACGTGGTCGGTAGTCGAGTGTCCATTACAAGACCATCCTGCATAGGTGCAAATTAGTTTAATTGTTTCCTAGCCAAAACAGCTACGCCGAAGGTTTAAATGGTATTGCCGAAAGGAGGAATAATCAACATAAAAAGAGTATTAAAGAAATCGTTCTTAGTATAAAAACAATAACAAGATGTTTTTGATAAACGTAATCGGTAATCGATTAACAAAACCTCCCTGCATAGGTGAAATCAGTTTAATTGTCTCCTAGCCAAAGGTTCAAATGGTGTTGCCGAAAGGAGGAAGAATCAGCATAAAAAGAGTGTTATATAAATTATTCCTAATTTGAAAATAAGCTACCTGTTTGTTACATCGGCGCCCGATGATGAATCGCCAAGTAGGTTGTATCAAGAGATAGGCTTCATGAGTTTGGCGACGACTTGGCGTAATCGTAAGTTGATGGGCGTCGTTTTCAAACAAGTACCGAAAATAATTAGTATCTTGTGTTTTTTTGGTAAACTTGGTCAGCAATCAAGTGTCCAGTACAAAATCACCTCTGCCTGAGCGGAATAACAGTTTCATCGTTACCTAAGTCAGTGATTTTTCCTGTTCTTTAATTTTTGATTTTCTATGTTTTTATACGACTAATTTTTTTTCATGTCTTTTTTACAACTGCTATACTTAGGAAATTATCGTACCAACACCACGCTATATTGTTTCTTGTTAAAGAGACTTCGAGTTTAAAGTTCGCCATTTTCAAAATCACGCCAAACAGGAAGCTAAATATAGGACTTTATCAGTTTTTGTCACTTTCACAACTCTTACTCGCATAATACCAAAGGATTCAAATATTTTAACTCAATACACAAAAATGAGTAATTTCATCATTTATCAGGATATTTTAGGATATTAAAATGTATTTAAAACAGTTAATCTAATAATTTTAGGAACAAAAGCTTCAACTCCATAGGTTAATATTAGTTCTAGCAAAAAATTAAACAATACAGAAAACAAAAATTGGTTATTTATACTCACCAAGAATAATGTAATATGAATACATACATATGAGAAAATGACATTCGTTAAATTTTCTCAGTTCATTTGTTAACTTTTTAGTTCTTTTTTAACCATGGAAGAATCCCATTCTACCAATATTCTTGGATATGTATAAATTGAATCAACCGACATATTTAATCAAAAAATCCGCAACGATATCCCCATTCTCAAATCTGTAAACAGAAATACGTACAAAACCAAATAACAAGCGAGAGATTTTAGACAAAATTATCTAAAATTATAATTCAAAAGTCTTAGAATATTTTTTCAAAAAAGAAGTAGGTAATCGCATAACACAGCCTATTACCTCAATGACACCTTAAGGTAATAGGCTGTCAACAAAGAAAATTTAAAAAGAACAAAGAAATTTTTTATTTTAGTTACTTTTTATTAAATAATTACAATTAACATAAATATGTATATACATATGACAGAATCACAATATTAAGAGGCAACAGAAATTTTTTTCCAGCGATCTATACGCTACGTCACTAACGGTATTTATTCCTAAATTAATATATCCTGCTAAATATGTTATATAAAATAAATTTTTTTTCTCCCCTATAAAACTAAAATTAATTATTTGAAAATGAAATAAAAAAATTTTATGCTTCGACGAGATTCGGCCCGAAGGCATGAAGATTCTACCCCGACGCTCTACCAACTTCCCCATTGCAAGACCCATAACATAGTGGAAGCATTGGCTTGTTTCTTAATTAATCCGGTAAATTAAATGGTTAAATGCAGTTTAGCCCAACCACCTTGGTGACAGGAATTATTTGGCGGTATTTTGCCAAATGTGGCTACCTTGGTCCACTTCGCGGACTTAACGTTCAACCAAAAAATATCGCCAAGTTCGATAATTTTCGAAATAGAGCCAAGTGATTGGACTAAACTGCATTTTCATCAAATAAATTTAATTAAATGAATTAATATTTGAAAAAACTGTATTAACATCAAGTGTCATCCACTACATGTTTTAAAAAAATGTATTTGAACTTGAGTGGATGAATAAAAAGTATTTTACTAACGATTGAAAATTTGAACAAGATATATAAATAAATATATAAAGGGGGAGTGTGAACTAATAGTAGGAATTTAAAAATAGCAAATTTCCTATATCAACATCAGTTCCAATAAATCCCCATTAGTCATTATAATCCGAGTCCGAAGCTTTTATTCCGTCTGCGAGACCATTTGGCAAATGAAATACGGAACGATTAACTTAGCAATCTTTAAAAAAAGCCAGAAATTCTCTAGCAATCATTTTATTGATCGAAACAAGCATTACTTGTCCTCCCTGATTTGTTCCTATTTCCTGCTATGATCTGCGCACTTGAGTGTATTTTGCACTCCTACTACAAATATTCAACACCTCAACTCAGCTTTACTGCGATGTTTTCAGTTACTGTTTTTATTTTATTCTTAGAGTGAAAGTGCGTATCGGTTTTGTTATTGCTTAGTCGTATATGAAAAGTGCGAACATTGAAAGTTTGTTTACTAATTTGGTTGCGTCAATTTGCCTCTTTACTTTCTCATTAAGTTCGATTCATGGCTTTGGTAAATATATTGTTTTTGAATATAATTTTTCACAAACAATGCGCCAAAAATAAATTTTTGATTCTATTATTAATTATTCATTCCTTGACATGTAAATTATCGCATTGTGGAGGTATTTAAAACTTATTTTTTCAGGTTATAAATTGTTAATATTTTGAATTGATAAACATTAAGCATTATATGAAATATAAATAAACGATGTTAATAAGTGATAATCCGTTGTTTATAGTTTCCAGACGGTTTTTGAATAACTGAACTTGGTGCGTTTTAAGACGTATGTAGTTGTATTGAACAAAGAGATAGAACAAAGAGATTCGTGCAGTTAGTCGCAATTCTATATTTTTGAAAGAGCCGTGTGCAGATCTATCTTTAAATTTTTGTGAAATGATGCCAAAACTTTGCTTTTTTGAAATTGTATGACGTAGTTAAATTTTTAAATTAATGTTTATTATATTCACACAAAACTTGAACCGATGAAATGGATAACTGAGAGGGAAAAGTTTTGTTTTATTTATTTATTTATTTTGCAGAATGGTTTAATTTTTTTTACATCGAACCAAAGTACTCGTACAATTTTCTGCAAGTGAAATTGGAATGTAAACTTTTCGTTATTTTTTGTACTAGGAAGTATACGGAAGAAAGCTTTAAATGCTTAATTTGTTAAATTGTTTCAGCATTAGTGTATAAAGTGTCAGTTGGAACCAATTATTCAAGAAACATGCAACAGTATTTAAGTATATTTTTTGTAATATTTATTATTTGATTTTATGTCAAATTGTATAATACATTTAAAGAATGGTGTGTTATAATGATACCTAAATTGTTATGTTTTAGGTATTTTTAATTCTTGCATAATTATATATTTTTTTTCATTAACTATTTTTATAATAAATGTTTTAAAAATTATCTAAAATTTCATTGTGTTTAAAGTGTGCAAATATTTCTTTTTTTGATTTATAATAAGTTTTTGTACACTTTATTTACTAGATAAAGCTTTAGAGTTCTTTTATTTACTAGATAGAGTGAGTTCTCCCTGAGATCATCATAAATTAATTATTTATTAATGAATCAAATCCAAATCTATCGGACGTTATAATGTATACTTCAGTTTTTTTAGAATGATTGATATTGATGGGTTTTAGAATCAGAAATATTTTTTTCTGCTCATAAATTGATTAATGAAATGATTTGAAACTGATGACATTAGTTTTTATCATTATTCATAGTTTATTAAGAAATTTATGAGCATACATAGAGTAGTTATGTACTGTAACATTTAAAGTAATAATTTAAAAAATTCCTTTACTATACATATCTCAAAATCTGTTTTATTTTCTTTTTTCTAAATTCTACTTGTTTAGTTTTAAGGGTTATAAGTATATGCATTAAAATATTTTCTCAAATGGCATGAATAATATGTAATCTGCCATGGCATATTTCTGAACTATTCTTAATTTTATTGTAGTTAGGTAAAATATGTCAATGTCTGTCTCTTGCGCCAATAAAACTTCACTATCATCATCACGTCTAGACCACAGTTAAAATCTTGTTTGGAGCAGCTTAGTCACTTGTGGCACTTGCATCAATATCCTTCACATTCACATTTGCTCACTGATAGTAAACAGAAGTTATGAAATTTAAGCCTTAAATGAATTAGGCAGTTATGTGGGTTATTATGAAATATTAGTATTTTTCCCATTGAAGCTGTACTTGTCAATTTTTTTTTAATGTTAAATTGGCACATTTGGCTGATTACTTTTGGAATTCATACAACTTGGTAGCATTTTTTTCCACCCCTTTTTGCTTTAATATTTTTCAAGTTTTCTTCTGAATTCTCTAAGTTAGCCATTTTCTCTGTTAGCAAGGATTTGGCAAAATTTATCACCAAGATGGTCATTGTGTAGCGCTACGCAAATGTGTGAAAATAAAGGTCTGAATAGTAGGGTTTTTAATGAGAAGATTTATAATATTTGTGTTACAATTAAAGAGAATTCTAATTATTTTTTATATTGGTATAATTTTTTAAGTATGAAGAAAATGAGATGATAACTCATATATATCAGCAGAGTTTTATGTTAGGAAGGTAATCCATAGCTCTGTAAAATTATTTTAAATCATATAGATATTTAAACCCAATAATTCACAAAAGGGAGAAATAAATTGTCTTGAATAAATTTATTTATTTTACATTATTTAATTGTTATACATTTATCTCGCATTTTGGTAACAAACTGCAGTTTATTTTCTTCATGAAATAAAAAACTCTTCAGTGAAATAATTATCAAGATTTTTTTTCTCCATTTCAATTACTTGATTTTACTTTGATTTATTTTGGGAATTTTATTTATTTTATGTATTATGTATTTCTTGAAAACTGGAGCTATATTTTTGCTCAAATTTAATCTAGTTTAAAGTAAGGGTAATGTATGATATAGAATATTGAAAATGTATCATAAAAATTATATTAAAGGATTAGTTCTTTTAAATAATAACTTTTGTAAGTGTTGTAGCATCATTCATTTTGGAAAAATACTGTGGTTAGATTATATATTTCCCATTTTCATCTTAACCAATGTACAAAGAATATTATTTTTAATAATTGTTATATTTTGCAACAAACTGCTGTGAAGTTATAATTATTTTTAATTAATGATATCCCAATATTTACTGTGAAGTACACAGAAGATATCTGTTTATTTATTGAAAAATTTTAGTAAATTATGATTATCTTTTAATAGAACAACGAATTAAATTCATTAAACAGAATTACAATACATTCTAAGTTCCAGCTTAATAGGAATAATTAATTTTCTTTCATATATTTATATATTCTATTTTTTCTTTCATTTTTGTAAAATGTAAAGGTTTATTACAATAAATGAATAAATTTTCTGCAAAATTGTTAGGTAAAAAATTTGAAAGTATAGCATTTAAATTTCTTTTTTTTTTTTAATTACTATTAGGAGCTTTTGAAACTTGGTATGCAAAATAAGGAAAAAATGTTTGTTAAAATATATGTTTATGGAATTTGTTAATTTTAATTAAAAATTTTTTTTAATATGATTTAAATGAAGAGTAAAATATGCTTAATTTAAGACATATGATGTATATTGATGTATAAACAACCTTTGCACCTATTTCTTGTTTTATAAGTCTTAATATTTTTGTTTGAAATTTTTTTTAATTAAACATGTTGCTGAAATTATTTAAAAAAAAGAACCTCTTCATTAAAAAACATTGTGCAAACATGCACATGATAATCTGAAAATTGTGTCCTAATTGAGTAGATAAGCAAATAGATAACTTTTTTCCTCTTCTGAAAGTTGTTGAGTAATATTATTGAAAGCTTTTGTGTTTATTATCCCTGTATAAAAATCAAATGACAATGTCATAATCATTGTTTTGATGAAATTGTCATTCATGAATTGTCATCAATGTTTTGATGAAAATGATTAATTTTCTACGGATTGCACTTGATCAAAGTATTATGTTGAGATAATTTGCATTATTTTAATGAAACCTCATGAATACATATTTTGTAGATTAATATTTAGAATTGTTTTTAACGAAATCTGTGTTTATAATTTGTGAAATTCTTTTAATGTATTAATACTTTCTTAAAAGTCTATTTTTACAAAATATTGCAGAAAGACAGCATATGAAGTAAGAATTTATATTATGATTATTTTCAAAAATATACTGATTGAAGTTTTTATCAAGTGTAATATGAAAAGTTTTTAAAAATGAATTTATGATATTAATATTTTTAGTATTCAGGTATCAATTATACTTGTAAATTTGTTTTCAAAACCATGCACTTTTTTTAAAATCACACAAACTAAATTGTATTTCACTCTATTTTGGTAGATTTGATGCATATTATTTTAATATAAATTAGTGAACATTATTTCTTTGTTTTGAATTGCAGAACTTACCTAAAATAAGCAAAAGTAGTCTAATATGATCTAAACTGTGGATATATTTTAATTAATTTTTTTTTCTTCTTTTTTGTCATAATGGAGTACAATATAAGAAATGAATAAATAGTATATGAAAATAAACTGCAAAATTTAATTTATTTGTAATTTTACTCAAAAAATTATCAAAGTTAACCATTAAATTAATGAAAAGGAATTTTTTTTCAATCAGGTACTCCAATTCTTTGAAACATTTATTTCAAAATAGTAACTCCCTTTCTCCTCAGATGTACAAAATTTTGTAATCATATTGAAAATAATAATTAATGATTAATGTTTCTTTATGATCCTTAATTTTCTAACAATTATGCTTTTTTTTGGAAAAAAAAAATTATCCTTAGTTAAACATTTGTCTTTATTAGAATGTTTCATACAACGATTAAAAATGTGATGTGTTTAAGATATGAATCAGAAAATTTTTAAAACTATTACTCAAAAAATGAACAATTTTAACATTTAGTAGTTATACCAAGAGAAAGTTTATATAGTCTGAAGTACAGATATCTCCATTCTCAAATTTAATGTCTCAATTCTTTGAAACATTGTTTTGGAACTGAAACTCCTCAAATGATAGCCGCTCCCCACTGTTGAACAAAATTTGATGACCATCTTGAAATTGAAAATTGATTATTAGGAATCTCTTTAGGATCAATAAAAATTATAACAATTATTACTTTTTTTTGAAAATCATTATTTTGTTAAATATTCGCTAATAAAAAATTTCATACCATCTTTGAAAATAATGCTGTATTTATTATATGAATGAGGATGGAAGTTATTTGTTGTGAGTTGAACTGTAATGTTATTCTTAAAAATCATTTAAGGTTTGTTACTTTATTTATGCAATAATAGTTTGCTATTTAGTATTTATAACTACTGTGAATAAAAATTTCAGTACTCTCTTGATAATCTGATAGATATTGGACTGTAGCACCGTGGGATTATCTAAAATGCCAGATTATTGGAAATTCTCTAATAATAACGCATTTAAACAACGAAAGTTGTGTATAGAATGAAATTTAATATAATATATACAGGAAATGCAAATTATGTATCCGTCCTACAAAATAATTTAAACTGCAAAAAAATGTACTGTTTTGTATTGATAGTCTACATTAGTCAATTGAAGAATAAGGCATAAAATAATATTCTTTGTAAAAATGCAGATTATTGACAGGGCTGGATAAGGGAATTGCAGATTATAGAGGAAGAATTGTATTGAGTATAACACTTCTTATCTTTATACCTCTATTGACATTCATTCTTCATCCTAGTAAAGGTGCTAAATTTAAAAAAAACTATTTTGCAATAAAAAATTGACATGGATTTTAAGAAGCATGGTTACCTGTCAAAACTTTCTTAGATTTAAAGTTTATTGTGTTGCTGTTTTATTGTCATTCCTTAATCTGTTGTGACATTATTAATCGCTAGACCTGAAATAACACATAGAAATCCATTTCTTCAATGGCAGATTTAACTATGTAGGGTTTAATATGTATATTTTTTGCAGGATTTAAAATACCTGTGAAGTAGTTAAAGATGATGTCAGCTAATGAACCAGTTTGTAGTCGCCCTCTTCCCGTAGTGGAAGAGGTCCAGAATCCTCGAGCCAAACTCATCTCTTCCCTTAAAAGTGCCCTCTTCATTTTGAGCTCAGCTATAGTAATATTTGTTGCTTTCAGTAATACATTGACATGGTTAGTATGTAGAATTTTTTGATCATTTTATACCTTTTTTTTTTGTTTAATTGCTAGAATATTGCCTATGTAAAATATTATTTATTACTCATATCTGTATAATAAAATCTTTTTTGTCTCTTTTCATTCTTCAATTTAAAGTAAGCTAAAAGCATTCTTTTCAGGAATTTTAATGTATCATTTTTTAAAAATATTGTACTTTAATTCTTTACTTTAATGCAATGAGAAAATTTTATTCATGAGAATCTTGATTTATTTAAAGTTTGAAATGCATTTTGTATTGTTTAATCTTATTTATTATTTAAATAAAAGTATTTGGAGTTTTTTTTCCCCTTAAATTAATATAAATTGAATTTAAATTATTGTATGATATTGATATTTTAAATTCAATTTGAAAATTTGTGATTATTTTAAATTTAAAAAAACTAGTTTGAAGAAATATTTTATTTTTGAAATGTATTAAAAATTCATATTGTTTTATTCTACAAGAAATGATTGAACATTATGTGAAATGATATTACATAATCTATTTGTGTAAAATAACAACATTGTTATAGTGTTTTTTTTAAAAATATGCTCTTTCAGTTCATATTTTAATTTTCCTCCTACTTCTGGACAAATTTCTAAAAAAAAAAAATTGTCTTGGTTGTTTAAATAGCTTGATCTACCAGTTTAAATATTCAAAATTTGATCAAAATGTTTTTAATTTGTCTGTTGAATGATGCATCAAGCATTCATCATTTTTGTTTAATTGAAATCATCATGAAATTGCTTTCACCATTTGTTAATTGTCTTTTGAATGATTGCTTATTTGTTATAAGTATTATGAAAAACTGAGAAATTTGAATTAGAATTGCTTTTATCAACTTTTTTTGTGTGAAGTACAAAAATTTTACCTAGCAGTTTTTGTGATAATTCAATTTACATGTTATGCTTATGTAATTTGTTTGTGATAATTCATGTAATTGTGTTATCTGTTTTTTAAAAATTTGTTAATCCTCAAATTGAAATATTATAATATGTATTAGAAGTATGTTATAAATATTTTCATTTTGAATTTTTTTAACTCAAAAATTAATGAAAAAAGTGGAAAATGTTACTAAAACCTAAATAGCAATAAATAATCAATAAAACTTTTGTGTAATTTTCTTGCATCCAGATCTGATTATTTTGTAGAGTATCTTTAATGTTAAATTTTAACAAATATTTAAAAAAAATATATTAATTACTCTATTATGTAGAATGGTTTATGTTCAATATTTTATGATACTTTTGTTTATTAGTTTTTATTATCTTTAATTGTAATATATTTAAAAATTGAAGTCATTGTTAGATGTATAATGATGTTGACAATGATGTCTTGTGTCACATTTTCTAAAATATAAAGGAGACATGATTGAGATAATTTACAATATTTTATTTTATTTTACAGAATTTATCGTTAGATTAGCAAACTATTAACTATGTAATCTATTTTTTTCAAACATAAAGTATAATTATTTGAATGTTATATATATAAGAATTTAACTTATCTGTACATAAAAAGGAATAGTTTTAATAAATACTGTATTTGTGTTATAACGTTTCATTAACGTCATTTATGTTACATATTATATTATTCTAATTTTAACAAGGCTTAATTTAATTTTTTTTTAAGATTCTAATTTATTAAAATAAGGAATATTTTGCTAAATTTTTATTTGACTTTAGTTCCTTATAAATCACTAAATACTTGTTTTTATTTTGAATGTACAATTCTTTACAATTGGTTAGATGAATTATATTAAATGAATGATAAAAGATGAAAAACAATTCAAATTATTATTCTTTCATAAACATGTATCTTTTTAGAAAGTAATTCTATACATACAGATTAATACATTAAATTCTGAATTGATTTTTTAGGCATCTTCAACATTTTTGGGGAGCTTCTGGTAATTTTTGGCAAAGTCATTGGAATACAATCTGTGGATGGTTTGGAAATGATAAATACACCATGGGAGTGTGGGGTAAATATGTTTTCTGTATTTTATATGAATGTATTTTATTTAAATGATATCACAATTCTTGTGTATAATCTTATGTTTTTAACTTTGGTTATTATACATTCAGAAATACTGCAAGATGCTGTTAACTTTATGATATTATTTAAAAATATTCATATTTGTTATACTGCTAAAATAGAGATTGACATAGCTGGTATAAAAACTTTTTTTAAAAAATGCCATTTGATAGACCAGAATAGTTTTCATATCTTTTTTTTTTTTTTTTGCTGTATAAAAAGGCAAAATAAAAATTAATTATTAGAATGATAAAATTATTTGTTACAAAAACAAAAAGGAATTATTGCCTGAAATTATGTTTGAATTTTTCTTCCAAAATTCTGAAATCTGTCTATTATGTGTGATTGCAATTTAAATATATTTTTTATGAATATTTGAATTCATATTCTTTTTTGAAGTCAATGAGTAATTTGCCAACTTTGTGCTTCTGCTATATTTTTCTATTAATTTCTATTTTTAATATTTTTTTGATAGAGTTATACAGTGTTTTGAATTTATGTTAGATTTCTTTTTATCAATATGTTATATTTCTAAGTCCTTGGTGTTTTCCCCTTAAATTGACACCATTGATTATACGCTTATTGCTTTTGGATTGATTTTCTTTTTCTTCACTCATCTTTACTTAGATAACGTGCTTCTCTTTAATAGCTTATCTGTTCAGATAAGCAATTAAACATAATATTCATATAAGCCATTCAGAAAAAGCTAAATTTTACAGGAAAATACTTCAGAACACAAGTTTAAAATATTGATGTAATTAAAGGGAAATCAAACATTTGATATTTAAAAAACTCGATTTGTAATTCTATTCAATCCAATTTTTATATTAGAAAATTTATTAATTGTTAAGAGTTGTGTATTAAATATAATCTTTTTTTTTTTTTTTAGTTTTATAATGGCATCCAAATTGTGTGTTAAAATGTGACTTAAAAACATTTCAACTAATTGAAGAAATTAGAAATTCATCTTTAATCACATTAGTTATTTCTGATAATGGGCAAAAATATTGTATCTTGATTGGAAAATATGGAAAAAGCTAAAGTTTTTATATGCTGCAAAAATAATTTTAATAGATAAAAATGTTTTTTTTTAATGGAATAAAAGTTCTATGGTCAAATAATTCCTTCATTGCACTAATTCGAATGACTCAATCAAATTGGAAAAGCATAGTTTTAGTTTTATTATAGTTTCTTTCATTATATCATTATATTTCATTCTTTCATTATATTTATTATAGAATCTTTCATTATAGTTTTATTTTACTGTAGTTTTTATTTTGAAGAGACCTATTTGGGTTTGGCCCACATCATACACATAATTTTTATCTAGACATGTTTCCTTACAACTCACTCTTGTTATGTATATATTTTGTATATATTTTTTTGTGAAGTACTAACTGAGTACCACTGGTCATGATGACTTAACAGTATTAATAGAAGGAGGAAAACTTTGGATAAGTTGTAGCTTAAACTCTTGAAGAGCTTAAAAATATTTTCATTATTTATTACTGTTAGTAATTACTATATATATATATATATATATATATATATATATATATAATGTTTAGTAAATAAGATATTCATTGTTCATCTTTTAAATAATAAATTACAAAGATAAATGATATTCTAGGGTAAAATATATCCTTCTGCTACATATTTTGAAATTAGATTTATTTACTATGGAATGTGGAACACACATTGGCAATCTAACAAATGATTTCTTCATATATTTATTAAGAGAAATTCATTTTTCTTTCAATACCTAAGACCTTTTTTATTACTTAGGATGGTTGAAGCAAAAAAATTTATTAATATAGAATCTTTTTAAAGTGACAAAAGTAGTTTTTTGTGACTTTAAAAAAGTTAATGTGTTGGTATCACATTTTTTATGAATGTTTCGAAAACTGTATGATGTATTTTAGAGTTGTAGTACTTAAAAAAATTATATATTGTTTTAGGACTCAGATATTCAGAAATCAACTTAATTTTGTACTAATAATAATTGCTTAAGAATTATGGACAATTATGTTCCATACCGAGTCTTGCAATTTTTCAGAATTGTATGCACATAATAAGAAAACAATTTTTTCAAAGAAAGTTAAAAACATTAGCAAGAAAAAGGAACAAAACATTTGCATAATATTTGGTACTTGAATAAAATCCCATGATCCTGAAAATCTGCCTAATTTTGAATAAATTTAATCAAATATTTCCAATGCAAACATCATTTGGCAAAACTTTTTAGGTTTAGTGAAAGGGGTTGATAGGATTTTATGAATGTACCCTTTATTCAGTACTTATCAGTTTAGTATTAAATATATATAGTCAGACACATTAAAAGTACTTTTTCCTTAGCAATTTTTTATGAATAGAAATGATTTTTAATAAAAAATTTGTTTTCCAAACTAGAACCATTTAAATTTTGATACTGATGAATGATATTAATTTTTAATATGTGTGTGTGTGTGTGTGAGAGAGAGAGAGAGAGAGAGAGAAATTAGCAATAGATATATATGAACAAAACACAAATTATATATATAATGATTGCTGGTACTAATATATATATTGTACTCTTTTTATCTCTCATGATATATTCAAAATCATTCTATAAAATTAGTTTAATACATATTTGCTTTTGCAAGTACATTTAAGCATCTGTAAAAAAATAGAGTAAAATTATTAAATGAGCCAATGAGCAATTAACTGTATTTTAAAATTTTAATTATGTTTTCATATTTGTGTGTTCCTAAAAAAAATTTCTGTATAAACCATATTAAATTTTAAAAAAACCTATCTGTATATGGTATTTGGTATGATTAACTATTGTGTTTTAAAGACTTTGCAGTGTGCCATTTTATTGTTTCTATTTTTAGGAACTTTTCTAGTCACTACACTTGTTTACTGGATTATTGGATTATGCTATACAATAATTGATTTAACTGGCAAACCAGCATTTGCTCTGAAGTACAAGATTCAAGATACTGCTTCTTATCCGGTACAAATTTATGTTTCAGATTTTCTTTCTTTTTAAGGTTGTAAATGTGGAGAAAAGAAAAAATTGCATGTCTAGGAGAAAGTGTGTTATTGTGTTTGAGTATATTAAATATTTTTTATGGATTTCTACAGTATGCAAAAGAGAGAATTCAAAAGTGACATTTTCATCTTTTAAAAAAGAATTTATTTGTTTGAGTATCCAATAATTGTTCCTGACTTAAAAATTTACAAAAACGAATAAAGTTATTTGAATATCTTTACATTAAATAAATTTCTTTATTCTATTAAATTTTAATTTCTTTAAAATTTAAAAATGAGAATGTTATATTTTGTTTTATGTTTATATAGGCAATTTTATTATCTCTATAATTATTCAATTTATTTTTTGTTTTTATTTTGAAATTGATCAAAAGAAATTGTACTTTAAGTTTATCTAAAATATCATTAAAAATGTGATTAAAAAAGATGAAAATTATAATGAAATGAGAGAAATATGCTACTACATTCAATTCTTGAAACTTTTATAAAATTTTAGTGCTATATAATGAGATGGTTGAGTCATGTATGACTTGAATAAATTATGCGCATGATTAGAAATAATTAATGTTTAATAAAGAATTGTTTTGATAATTTCAGAATGAATATTTACTTCAGTTATTGTAGAATGTATTATGCATGAATGTTTGTTACGAAAGAAATTTTTGTTATTAATTTGCTAATTTTTGTTATAAATATTTGGTTTGAGTGAAATTTTTTTACTAACTGAATAACATAATCATTTCTTCTGTATGTAAATTGTAGGTTTTCAGAAACAGATAGTTAGAAATTTTTAAAAAACAAGGTAAAGAACTTACATTTTGAATCATGAAAATAATATTTGTCGTTTCTTCTAAACATTCTTAGGTTTCTAAAACTCAGGTATTGAGTGTGGTTAAGCAAGTAGTTATCAATCAACTTCTAGTGGGCATTCCATTTGGTATCCTAGCTTATTATTTAATGGTTTGGAGAGGATATGACTCTGGCCAGACTCTTCCTACTTTCCAATGGGTTTTATTCGAGCTTAGCTTTTGTGTGCTTATGGAAGAAGCTGGATTCTACTATTCACATAGGTTAGTAAATTTGAGAAATATTTATTAAAAACTCAAAAGTAATGTTTGTGTCTGTATTTAAATACTTATTATATAACATTTTTGATCAAATATGATTATCTGTTTATTACTAAGTAATTTTGATCCCTGGTCATATTGAAAAGTTCAGCTTTTGAATTTACTTTCTTTTTCTCTTCATCCACATCAGGTTGTGCTTTAATTATGTAACCTTTCATAGTGAACTCAGTTTGATTGAACTAAGCCATTGACTATAAGTTCAGGATTCCTTATCAAGCTGTGGTCTTAATTAATTACTTAAAGAATGTGTAATAGTGATATTTATATGATTCATATAATGATATCCAAATTCATTGCAAGAAAAACTTGCTTTTGTTTAAAATCAAATAATTTATTTAAATGGAGTAATTGCAAGGGGAGGCTATGAGGGAGGATGTATCTTAACAATTTTGAATTCATGGTTGAAAGTGATATCGTTGCATCTTGTTTTTGTTGAGTTTTTTACATAATGATTGTGCCATCAGCCTATCAAATTATAAACATACAAAGTGTTCTCTATAATGTTCAAATTAGAAAATGAGTTAAGGAATTTAATGAACTATAAATATTATATATATATACTTGCGTATTTTTATCTCTAGGTGGCTTATTTTTTTTAAAAGTTTCATAAAACTTTAATTCATTTCAGTCCTTTAAAAAAAAACTAGATATTAGTTATATAACTTAAATATTATATGGAAAATTTATGATGATTTTTTTTAGGATTCTTTCATGTGAGTTCTTGATATCTTACAAATTTGTTATTTTATTAAAAATGAATTAGAATTCTAAATATCCTATACAACAAACTTTTTCATAGAAGTAGTAGTTACTTCATATATATATGTATTAGTAAATCTCATATCAGTTGCTATTTCATATCAGTTACTATTGTACAATTAAATAAGAAATTGGTATTGTGTTCTTTAAATTTGATAGTATAAAATCCAAAAAATAAAAAATATTCTCTCCTTATAAATAATTGTAGATTGTTGCACCACCCACGAATTTACAAATACATCCATAAGCGTCACCATGAATGGACATCTCCAATAGCTATCACAGCTATTTACTGTCATCCAATTGAGCACATATTCTCCAATCTGCTGCCACCTCTGCTGGGACCTCTCATACTTGGAAGCCACACAGCTACATCATGGCTGTGGTTTTCCATTGCAATCTTGTCAACTCTGAATGCTCACTCGGGTTTCCACTTCCCATTTTTCCCTTCTCCTGAAGCTCACGATTTTCACCACTTGAAGTAAGTTTTGATGATATTTGGATGAAATATCTCTAAAATCATTGTTAAAAATTTCTTGTCAACTGTGTCATGGAAAAAATATGAATTGTGATTTATTTCCGTGTTTCATGAAAACATAACTATGATATACTTTGTATATTACTAATTTTTAATAATTTAAACAGCTATATAAACATTTAAAATTATTACGGCCTTTTATACTTATTATAGAAATATAGAAGCTATAATATTTAATTCAAAATCCTAATATTCATTAGCAGAGTTCTCAGTCATTAGAAGAAATACAAAGAGACTTATTACAACTGGTATTTATTTACATGACTGATAACATCAGTCTGGTTAATGAAATTCAAAAAGGCAAGTACTTACATCTTATAGTATATTTATACCTGTAATAATTTACATAATACAAATGATTTCTCAGTCAATAGTACAGTTAACACATCATTTTTATATAACATCTTGTATATATTACATGAAATAAATTCTTACATTATTAATACAAATGACATATGCTGTCATTACATTGGAAGTGAAGGTAAATAACATTCACAATTTGTTTGTATTTTGATTGGCAGAATATTTTCATATAGGTTTTGTAAGATGATAAAAATTGTATGACAGGTAAACAATTACAGTTTTTCTTAATATGAACATTCGATGGAAAGGTTGATAGAAGTGTTTCCCTTGACAAATAATTATTATTAACATTTATCATATATATAACTAAGAATATTCATTTGCGTATACTTATTGTACCAAATCATTTACCCCTTTCGGAAAGGTGTCACAATTATGATACAGCAGAAGTTTGTCCTTTAAAAGATGCATATTGCATTGTGATACTGGAGAAATTTTTATAATAAGGTGGACTGTATCAAATTTGATTCAGTGACATGAAACAAAATTCAAGCATTTTAAAATCCAATGAAAGGTGCATTATGTTCATTAAATCGATCTTGGGACGCTGTTTAGACATTTTTCTTTCCTGGTAGTTTAAGCTGAGAAGAGGGCTAATGCAAACAAATATATCTGCCTCTATTTAAATTAGCTCTTTAATTTTTTTTCCACATGCTTTTCAAGATGGCTGTTTATGCTTTGGCCATGTGTTTTTCTTTGGATTTTATTGGGGAATGGTTTTTTTCTTTCTGTTTTAGTTTTATTATTTATCCTTTTTTGTTTCATTTGTATACTTCTGTTAGACATAATAAAGAGAAAAAGATCTATTGGTAATGGAATATAAGGATGCTCTTGGCAATTATTAGCGTGCATTAGTAAAAAAGAATATTAGAAATTAATAGCTTATTAAGTAGATCTTTTAGTGCGTATAGATGTTTAAATATGTAAAATTAAGCATTTTTTTTTACATTTTTAATATTTATTAACTCCTACATTCTATTTTATTTATTTAAATTTAAAAAATTTAAATTACTCACATGTAAAATGGATTTTTCTTGTTTCTTTTTGGAACTAGGCAAATGAGTGAAAGCTCTTTGTTCTCTTTGACTAGTGTAATAGAAAGAAGTGTCATTTTTTTAGACATGTGCAATAGAGGTATGCAAGGGTGAAGAGTTAAGTTTGGGAAGAATATAGAGCTTTGACTAATTATTTAAAAAACTGATTTTTATTGAAAAATATAAATTTATATCAAGTTCTGTAAAAAATTTACGAATTGTTAACCATTAGAAAATGTATACCAATTTTAGAAATTTTTTGTAAATCCATTGAAAAGGGATGGTGGTTATTCTGTCTTTTTCCAAACATTTGACAATGATTAAATAAAAATTGAAATCAAAGAAGATTTTATATGCTTGTTTTCTGTATGCTCTGTAGATATAAAAGGAAATTGATCTCATAAATTATTTAACAATTAAATGTTTGATTTTATATAATGATTTAAGTCAATATATGAATTGAATTTTAATTCTATAGGTGAAAAAAGACTGTTGTGTTTCAATTAGAAATTAAATGATGAGAATTTCTTTTCATTTTAACTTAAAGTACACTCTTTCGTAAATGTTTGTACGGTTTCTAAATGTTATTTTTTTAGTACATTCAGGAAAATTCCATGCATTAGAAATTCAAAACAGTGAAAACTTTTTAAAGTTTAAGTTCTGATTAAATATTTCTATTTTTTCTAATCTGTACGAAAAGCAAAAGTATACAAGTGGTTGAATTGTTTTATAACTAAGATAAACTTATATATATTCAATTTTTTTTAAGATGTAATATGTTCTCAGATATTATGAGAAATTTAATTAAATGAATACAATGAATTCTCGCAGAGAAATGTGTTTGTGTAAATTTTGTTCTGTTAAGTTACTCTTTGTTATAATTGAATTACTTTATTGGCTTTATTTTATTTGTTGTTGTAATTATATTATTTTAATGAAATTTTTTATTTGTTATTTCTTGCATTTATATGAGATAATGTTCAGTTTTATATTATTATAGTTGTAACAGTGGAAGTAATGTGACATAAACATATTCAATTTATAATTAAGTTTCTTTTATTACATTTCATATATCTTTAAAATTTACATAAGCTACAAGGAATATTGCATAACTAATTCAAAAAGTTTTAAATTATCTTAAAATTTCCACTGCATATGACTTTGTTTCTAAGTTTTTTATTATTCTAATTTTCTGTTATTTCTTAACTATTTTATACCCATTTATAAATTTTGACCAATTCTGATAAATCAATTACAGTGTTATTTTCATTTATTCGAATTATAATTGACAGTTTATGTAGTTTTTCTATCAAGAAAAGTATATGGTTCATTAGGAGTCATTTTGGATATAAATTTGAATTTTCTCTAATAATATATAATAATATAACGGATATGTATCAAAATAATAATATGTATGGGACAAAATTCAAATCTGAGTAACAAAATTAATTTCTCTCTTCATTAATTGTCTAATAAAGTTCATTTTATTACTTATAAATGATATCCAAATTATTTACCCAAAGTTAAAAATGTATATTATGAATCATTAATTTACTTGATACTTATTATAATTTAATAATCAAGTTCATAAGTATAAAAATAAAATAATTTTTAGCTATACATTAACATAACTACTGGAATTATTAAATTCTCTCTTTGTCGTCTTTTTTCTATAATAGAATTTTTTGTTTTTATAAAGTGCATTATTGCAAAGTGCAAATTTTATTCAAGTGCATGTCATCAAATGACATGATTATGCTTTTTTTTATTGTTTAGAAGGATTTTTATGATAGAATTTATTTTAAAATAATTATCTGTGTGTTCAATATTTAAACTTTGTGTGTTCAGTATATCACATTTAAAATTTTTGAAAATTTTTGTTTGAATGTAATAACTATATATATGCAGTGAAAATTTTGTTTATTAAATCATAAAGATAATTTTTAACTGCATGTAACAATTAAGGTCTTATTTTTTTAAAAAAAAATAATGTTAATTTATTTTTAGGTTCAACCAAAATTTTGGCGTTTTGGGAGTCTTGGATAGATTGCATGGTACTGATTCATTGTTCCGTAACAGCAAAGTGTATCAGCGCCACATCATGTTACTTAGCCTTGTGCCTCTGAAGCAACTCTATCCAGATGATCCAAAGAAAAAGTAACTCATTGCTTTAAAAAAAATCTAATATACCAAATTATTACTAGTGTATATTTCATTCAATTATACTGTGCCTAATGATATAAATATTATACATATTTAAATTTTGCAAGAAACACTGAAATGCAAAATAGTGTACAATCCTGTTGTTTGTTTCTGTCCTTTTCTCAAGTCTTTCCGATATCATATCACTTAAAGTAAGAAATTGTTGTATGCTTTGTTATTTACGTAAAAGCTTGTAGAGAAGTAGATTGTGTATGGTGTTATATCCAACACCTATGAATTTATTCTGTGCACCAGCATCCAAAAGGGCATTATAATTTTGTGTAGATATTATGCATTATTTTTTTCATGTTATGAATTGTTCCTATTTGTAGGTAATTTTGAGATTGTAACAAAATACTTTTAGGAAAACGTAAATATGAGAAAATAATTTAGTATTCTAATTAAAAGGAATTTGCTTAGTTCAAATGCTGTTATTATTTGTTGAATAAACAAGTATTAAGTTTTGAAAATATAAATTTTCAATTTTTGTTTTCTAAATTTTCAAAATATTATTTACTTTAAATGGCCTCAGTTATTGTGTAATAATTTTAAAATCATAGCACAACATTATATTTATTAATAATAGTTTTAAGCTCATAGTATAAAAAAGGTAAAACTTTTATAAATATTGTCTAAGAAATAATTATGCTTTATTCTTTCTTCTTTGTGGTATATTTGATTGCATTTTAAGTAGTCTGAATACCAAATGCTCTACAGAATGTATTCATGATAGGTGAACAATCAGAAATTTTTTAATAATTATGAAGGAACATATGCAAGAATTATTTTCAATAAATAAATAAATACCAAATATTATGATGTAGAAATTTGTATTTTAATGCCTTAAATAGTAATTTTTTACTATTCCTAAAATATGCATGTTTTTTTTATTAGTTTTGTGATAAGCTAAGCAGTAAATAAATTCATTTAATATTAAAAAAAATACAAATTCTTAGTAACTAGGATATAGAAAAAGATGTAATGAACAAATAGATGTTTAAGAGTACAGGAATTCGAATTATGATTTGAAAGTCTTCCTTATTATGAGATGAAATTTACAAAATTTTTAATTCGTTATAATTTATAAAAAGCAAAAAAAAATTTTTTTTTTGCTTGTCTCGGTTTTCATGGAATGTGAATGTTTTGTGGAAGAAATTTCTAGTATTGTTTGTTATTAATTGAATGTAAGAAAGACAATTTACTTATATATATATATATAGGGCTTTTTTTTTTTTTTTTATCTAATCAAAAGTTTAAAATCAGAAATACGTTCCAATTTATTTTCTTACTTTCAGTTTTTTTCCCCCAATTTTTCATTTTTGATTACTATTCTTGATGTTATTATTTTGTAGAACAATAATTCAGATTGTTTTGTTAGTATTTCATTGAAAGGAAATTTTTATTGGATTGATTTCTTATTAGTTTATTTGTATTCAAAACCTGTGTATAGATTTATAATTTTCCACAAATTATTATTAAATTTTTTCCACATCTATAATTTAAATTACTTCCTATATATACTGGTAATTTCATTGAAAATTGGTATTAAAAAATAATAATTTACATGCAATTTTATTTCTAAAGTAGACATTGGAAATAATACATTATGTAACAAAAATCACAATAAATAATATTAAAGGAATTAAGATATAAGGAAAAATAAAGGCTTATCTGTTCACAATTAATATCCGTTATATATTAAAATAATAATCTGTATTAGAATAATAGCTTAGTGATATGAGATTAATTTTCTTCTGTTGTTTGAAATTCATTTTCTGTGGTTTTGAAAAGGTAGCTGTTATATGTATCCATGCTGATTATGTGCTCTGAATCTGTTAATTACATGAATTGTTTCATGATCATGAATTTCTATTGTAATCTGTGCAATACTACGATAACTAGTTTTAATCATATTCTTGTTAATAGAAGTGAAAATTTTTCTGTGATGTTTTGTGAGCTATGCCATGTGCTACATTTACTTTCTTTTGTGATATTTTAAATAAAATTTACGAGCTTGGGGTGTTGATGTGCAGTAGCTAACTTGAAAGTATTACAAAACCTGTTTCTGTATTAAATGTCTTTATTATTACCTTAAGCCTGTATATGTACAAGGATAAGAGTTATGAACTGTTGCACTTGTATAATATATGTGAATAGAACTGATTTCACTTGATCAAGCTTTGTTGCATGTTCTTAATGTGGTATTGAATACTTAAATATAAATGTTACCTGTTGATATGCTGTGTGTATTAACATGATTGTTCTATGTGTTTTGGGCAAACAACATGGAATATTCCAAGGCACAGTAATTGTTTTTTCAACATAATTAATTGATAACAATCAATATTTATATGTATTGAAATTGCTATTATTTAAATTTTCTTGATTTATTTACTGATTTTAATTTGTAATTTCTTTTAAAAAAATCATTTTAGGAAGGAATTTTTGAAATATTATCTTAAT
>BMAW01116023.1:0-10775 GCA_019974015.1 Nephila pilipes | reverse complement strand
AACAACGTTGTGAATAGCTGATTGAAAACTAAACCTTGACACTACTGAGCTGAATAATTTGCAAAATTAAAGGGATGATAAATTCAGTGATGAATAAATTTCCCTTATACGAATACAGTCTCTTTTCAATTATAAATTCATTGATTTGTCATTAATTATGTTTGTTTTTAACAAAAAAAAATGATGTTTTGCCATAAAATTAATTTTAAGAAATAAAGTGTTAAAGATATTCTAGTAAAAAGTGATTCGGAATCTAATGTAGCATTATAGTAAATAAAAACGATGTTTGTCGTTTTACGTATATGAGGGAGATTGAAATGTACTTTTTAATGAAAACAGATAGTATTTTTGGTGGTACTATCTAAGGCTGCCATCGCTTAAACGATACGAAAGGAAATTTGTTACTGATAAGCCACATTGTCACTGTTGATAGGACTCAAATTCATCATTACACAGAACAAACCAAAAAAATCAAAGTTATGAGTTGATTTTTTAGAATATGCTCCAAATAAGGCACACAAAATATCATCGGCTGGAAAATATATGACGAAGATTGTTTGGAATGCGAAGGGATCATGTTCATTGACCTCTTAGGAAAATGAAATGAAATATCTCTATGCAATACTTTATGGCGAGGTGGTAGTGATGGTTAAGTTTTATGGTGCAAGAGCCAGATGTGACCATGCTTTGCCAAACAAAGTTTTACTGTGATCTACACACTGTGTAACTGTGATTTTAAAGAGTGAGTGAGTGATAGAATTTGAAATGGCGCAAAATCCAACTGTGGCTATGTTGCGCTAACAAAAGTGAGTGAATTAGTATAAAACCAGCAGAATGTTTAATTGTGAACGAGATGAGAGAAAAAATAGAAAATGGTAAAAATTTTTGTTTACAAGACGGAAGGTAGAAAATAGAGAAGGATCGCTAGGGTATTCTGGGATGCGTCACCATCATTTACCAAAGAAAGTAAATCCCATGGAAACGAAAAAAAAAATCACTAATGTGCCTTGAGGTGAGTCGTGTATGTACCTACCGAACGAAGACAAAGCCCTGGAGTCCCCTGAAATAATCTCCCATCTGTATCTTTCAAACACTGTGTACCCATTTTACTCACCTCTTACAACATGCAGGATGTACAAAGAGACTAATTTTTCACACCCGGTCACTACACGGGTGCTACAGGAAGAGGTATTCCACACTTACGGAAGTATTTTTTAAACCACCCTCGTACACAAATCATTAGCGTGAAACTATGTAATTGATGATCCCTAAAAGTTTTGTTCAGAACTAATGATTGAATATAAATGAAATTACAATTATAAAAATCTGGAATATTGTCTCTATTTAATTGTAGGAAAATAATAGGCCGTAAGAAATAATTTAATCTCGTTGATTGATAATTAGTGTACAATTCAATATACCATTAAACTAGAATTATTCTTTAGCTAATAAACATGATATTTGTAACCAGTTGTATTGAAAATTGCGACAATTATTAAAAATATACCAGTTTTTTTTTTTTTTTTTACTTTGAGAGAGAGAGGTATGATTTATCTATTTACAGAGATTAATCCAATGGATATAGGAAACAAAATAAAGGAATACATTTTAATACGTTTTTTTTTTTGTATTCAGTATAATACAATATTTATAATAATCTTCATTAATCATTTTTTCTTAAAAAAATTATACTAACTTTTGATAAAATGAACTTAAGAGAAGGTAAAATTAGTTATGAGAGATTTTAATGCGGTATTATATTGCAATATATATTCTGATAGCTCGTTTACTTTGGTGTAAAATTATTATGTGTACGATAACACATATTCCTTTCCAGAAATTTTGGAATAATAAAGTTAAAATTAGATTGCTGCATTCTATAATGAATATTCCAAAATCTAATTGCATTTACTTTCAAATACTTCACCCTAGAAATCAGAAACATTTTCCTCTTAACGTGATGTATACTTTTTTTAATAAATGTCATGCAAATTCCGTTCCCTTAAGATATCCTAGTATTGTTAAATTCCTTTGCACTGTTCACTTTCTCAAATTCCTTAGATAAAGAAATGACAAACATTTGCAAGGAAAAAATCTGTAAACATCATAATTCAACTCGACTTCCTTTTCAGAGCTTATCGTTTCATCGGGTGTGAGTTATATCTCAGATATAAGCCTTAAAATGCTTGTTTTTCTCCCGGAAACTGAAATGCTATTTTTCTGCAGCAGATGCTTTCGCATTTGTCGTTCTTTCGAAGCTATGCATTTGTCAGGTACACGTGAACTATAATTCTATCCTGTCATTCAGTTTCTCCGGCGTGAAGTCTTTCAAATAATGTTAAGTTCGAAACGATCCCTAGGTTGATAAAATGAAGAAAACTTAAAAATCGAGCAAAAAAAGTCTATTCAGTGATGACGAAAATGATTTAAACGATGAAGAATTAAATGAAAATGAGAACCAAGAAGACATGTTAGAATACTGTGAGATTCCTTCTAACACATAAAAACGATTTTTGTGATTCAGACTCTGAAGATGATATCATATCTGAAAATAATGGTTTTTTGAAATAAAGATGGCTTAAAAAGGACGGCAAAATCAATGCAACGTAAAAATCTTAAACGAAAATGCACACAACATTTTAACAAAGGGACGTGGAGTAATCGATACTGTAAAAGGAAAAGGAACAGTATATGATTCCTAGATTTTTTTTTTCACAGATGATTTATCAGAGATAATTGGTACTTTTATACGTAGTATTTTTTATAAAAGCTTTTTTTGAATTTTATAGTTGTAATTGGAGTATTTATTATTGTATTTCGTACTTCCGAAGAAGAAATAAAAAGATTTAAAAAAAAAAAAAAAAAACGAGGAAAGAACCAGGTGAAGAGACGGTGCTGCCCAGAGCTAATATATTTCTAAATATATATGTATATATTCTTTATGAATCATAAAAAATATATTATTTCAATAGAATGCGAATTACATATCTCAATTACAAAGAGGCTGATGAAGGGAAATTCGAAGCGATCTTGATGTAGTGTTAAATTTTTTTCATAGTCCGAGATAGGAACTTAATCTTCAACACTAGAAAGACGGGAATATTTCTTTTACTAAAAGGACGGAAGACCCTCAAAATGAAGGGTAGAAATAATATGAGAAGTAAAATATATCAAACGCATTTTTAAATACAAATTATCGAAAATAAAAATATTTCGGAATAATAAATCGCATTTTTTATAATTTATTAAATTTATTTTTGAGTATTTATTTGTATTAAAATCAATAAAAACACATTATTTTAAAAGAAGAAATTACATTTAAAACTAAATCTTCTTAATTTAATTTTGAAAAAAAGTCCAGCAGGGCAGTAAAGAAAAATCATTTTGAAATGAACAATACTATATTTGATATATTTGAAGTAATAACATAAATAATACAAAGGCCGATTTGTTTACCTCTAATAAATGAATGTGAGATATCCTAATTACCTATTACTTTCAACGCACATACATTTTACAGCTGCACTACATTTAGCTTACACATATCGATTACATTTGCAATGTGTGCAGTCCTCTTTTTATTACACAGGCCGATTTGGTAATTCGTACGATTTTTTGAGTACGATATCTGACCAGAAATTTGAGAAGTATTCCGTGTGGAGTCTTTGTTTATTTCATTATTTTATTGAAGTTCTTCAGAAAGTTGAAACAAAAAAAACTCTCTTTCAGATATTGTATTTCCTGTAGCTTATTTGAACACTATGCGTGCGTTTATTGAATCAAATTCCATAATATTGTAAAAGCGTGCATTGGCCATCTTAAACTGAATGCTTTTATCGTAGTTAGGCGCTACTTGGGCATGAATGCCTACATCATATTTTGTAGAGTTATAAAATGCATGTTTCGGGAATTTCTTTTCATTATCTACTATGTTTCATTACTACAGTTTGGTGTGGGGTGCTTAAAACCAAAACATTCATGTTCTTCGTTACATTAATACACAGTCAAGGTGGAATCATTGTGTTAATAACAAGATGTAGAGAAAAATTGATTCTTTGAATATTTTGTGGCGTTTGATATTATCCGCCTTGAAATTTTCACCTTGCCGACAATGCTAGTATATTTTGTCTTCCATTTCTCATCAAGAGTATGGAAAGTAAAAAAGTGACGTACTTTCTTTTGCCCAAGAATATTTCCATCAAACGTAAAACAACATAGTCAGAAACTACTAATTTGTCCGGTCTGGTTTATCTTTTCCAAAACATGAAAATGTGTTTATCAACTGTTTTTACTTTACGTATGCTACAATCCAAAATTTAATTCTACAATTATCAGACTTACTTGATATATATCGTAAGAATAAGCATCTAATTTTAGACGGGAATAATTGCTCATCAACTGTTGTATTTTCTTTGGTAGGAAGAAATTAAGTTTTCAAGGAATCTATCCCAAGCAGAGGAAATTGAGCAAATTCAACGTTTTATAATATTTGAGATCTTGCGAGTATGCTATTGAATCTCATAAATCTCAATATGTCCTTGAAAGTATCGTATGGTATAATATCACAAAAAAACTAGGATCCCACGTCTTATTTCATAAATTAATGACAGAGATTTATTAAGCGCAATATGCTCCTCAGACGTACAAATGAAATAAAAGGATATCTAGCTCTTTCTTTGACATTGACCAATTTTTATTTTAGAGTTATCTTCAAGCCTCTGTTTCAGTACATTCCAGCATTACTATCATCCGAGAGTTATCTACCAATAGTTAAAAAGCGCTAGATATTTATCCGCTTTCTAAGCGTCTCTTTGCATAGGAAGACGCTCCAGTGGGCCCCGATAGTAAATTTTGGCTTTAAAATTTTCCAAGTTTATTATCGGTAGGCATTCTTGTCCATATTGTGCCGACTCGTTCAAATTCATTGCTTGACGTAGCTTCCATATCAGAAATATTTAGTAATGTAACATTGTTTTCAGTCTTGCTACTTTTACGTTTATTTTTAGATGTAGATTTAGTTTTGCTTATAGAAACTTACTTTCCTGCTTCGTCCTCAAATTTAGAATCATTTTCAGATGTTTCAAATGTCTGTGGAAAAAATTCGTCCTCCTCCTCAGGTATTTCTTCTTCTGATTCATGTTAATATAATCCATGCAGATGTTCAACAATTTTTTCATTACTAAGAAATTTACAACGAACCATGCTCCACTGAATATCGAATACTACTCAAATAATATTTTTTGTTCGGTATCTAATATTATATTTCTTAGAGCGTTAGTCACGTGAGTGATCAAAGTGGTATTTCACTTAAAAATCTCTGCTTAGTACTTCATTTAAAACTATCTGTAATTTGGAACAGTGGAGAGAGGAAACTTATAGGGGAGAGAGTAGGAGATAATAGTACTTATTTTAGTTCAAATAATAACTTTTTATACAAAAAATATTTTTGATTACATATTCCATTTTTATTATGTTTTTGAAATTAGTATTATCGATTTCCACACTGCTCTGAAAATGATGGCTTTCCACCTTTTTAGTTATGGAAAAAAAATTCTTCCACCTGTTTACGCAGAATACAATTTTGTACATGTGTATGCATGTTTCATGTAAAATGAATAAAAATCATAAAATTGCAGAAGCCTGGAACAAGATTAAAGACGCAGCCCATAATATAAATTATGAAACTGTCAAAATGACGGCAGCCATCTTTCTAGTGTTAATCATTATTCACTTTTCAACTTCAATAGGAAATAATGGAATTTTGGAAATGAGCAAACAAAACAAACATTTATAAATTACAGAAAGACATGAAACAACCTTTTTATGGAATCGACTTAGTTACATTAACTAGGAGAAGTTAAGAAGTTAGTGTTCAATGGTAAAATTCATTTTTTAAACTTAACACTTTAATTTATAAGAACATGTTGTAATATATAAATATATATATATATATATATATATATATATATATATATATATATATACAGACGTGTGTTTGTGTAAATAGAATTTGATAATAAAAAAATTAGAACACTCATAATACAATAAATTACAGCTAAAAAGATCGGAATCTTAATTTGATAATACGTAGTCAAAATAAATGGTGAAAAAGCAGAAATAAAGCCCTAAGAATTATTTAAATTTAAATTTTAAATTATTATATAAAAGTGAAACATTTAACAATAAAATTATTGATTATAGAAATAATTAAGAGGAACATAAAAAAATGAAGCGATAATCAAAGAAAACTCTTTAAAAGAAACAAAAAGGAAATTAAACTACACAATATTGCTATAGTTGTAATCCGCTGAAACATGTATGGATGTTCGAACCTTCATAATCAAACATAACTTTATAAGCAAATAATTAATATCTAGAAACACGAGCCAAAGAGTTTAAACACTCAAATAGGAAATAATTGAAAATAAAAATAATGATTTAAAAAGTAAACATCACAGAAAAATTTAAATTCTACGTATATAACTATAGGACAACAAAGTAGGAGAAAAATGTTATTAAATATAAAGAAATAACTTAAGATGTAACTTACAAGAAATTTAATGAAGGCTGACGTAGCCATTCGTTCCAATTATTAAGCTTGGTGCCAAAAAAATTACATTTATATACAATCATCATTAAAACAATTTTTAAAAATTAAACAGGAGAGGAAACGAAATTAATTAGGTTAAAAATTAATAGTTAATGAAAAAAAATCATTAAGAAAACAAAAGAAAATCATTAACAAAAAAAATTGTTGTTTTTTAAATTGGTTTTCATAAAATGAATTATGTATTCAGATGGAACACAAATATGATAGAATACATTGAAATTAATTTGAATAACTACTAACTTATTTGTTAAAACGCAAGATATAATTATATAATATATTTCTAAAGAAATAAAACTTAAATTGCTTGCAAAGGAAGGCACTTTATTCATACAAAAAAAAATCATAGCTACCCCTTTTGTCACAAACTTTACTACATATCATCATAAGATCTATAATTTTCAAGTTCATATTTGTTACTTTGTATTAAGTTTAAATACGAAAGAAAGAATTCAGGAGGGTTTAAATTCATGGTTGCATTGATTTTTAATAATTATTTGGTCACATCTATTTATCAATACAAAGCATATTTTAAATTTTTAAAATTTTGTTCAAGGAAGTGACAATATATATTAATGAAACTAATACTAACTAGACCACCTTGTAGGTGGCCTTCAATTCTTTGATTAAGTTTTTCATTCGAAAGAGATTCATTAATTATTATTCTTTAAATAAAAAAATTAAAATTTTAACATAATCCTCAATAGCTATTGAAGTAAGCAAATCTTCAAAATTAGAGCTATATATTAAGAGAAATTTTTAAAATAAACATATTTAATAACTTGATTTATTATTTTTAACTGTAACAGTCTTATCAAAACCTTCAATACATTTTTGTAGAATATTTTGTGAGATTTTACCTGCTTTAGTAATGTAAAAATTGAATCCATTTATAATCATTTTAAAATTAATAAGTATTTTATGAAATCTTGGAATTAAAATTAATAGGAAGTAATTTTTTCATTATAAAAATTGTAATCGATTTTTTTTATATAAAACTTTAATTCCATCAGAAATTATATCGCTATTTGTAATTTGATTAAAAAATTCATAAATATAAAGATGCATTTTAGTAAATGAGGCATACAGTTATTTGTGTATAATGGCATAATTTCTAGAGACCCTATCAACATAACCTATAATAAAGTAATTCTAGATTTTTTTTATTGAAGTTTTTACATTTCTAAACTTAGTGTTCTCTTTATATTTTAACACACACACACACATATATATATGGCATTTATGATACATTCCTTAATTGTTCCTCTGTCAATTTAATAGAGTCAATAGGAATCTTTAATTAGTATATACTTTAAAACTCACAGAAATATGAATCAGGTTTGGCTTGCTTTAGATCATATTATAAAATGCTATTCCTTAAGGTGTTAAGACAAATGATCTTAATATGGAAATCAATCGATTCTTTCCATTATAGCTTCATCTTTCAGAAACATTCAAACAGAAATTAGAGACTCAAGGCCATCCAAGAGAAGAGGCTAATGGCTAATTGAGTTGAGAGAAATGAACCTTATTTTCTAAATTTAAAGAGGCATTTTTTATCTTAAATAATACCTTTTTTTCTCCCTCTGTCTCTTACTCTTTGTGTGTGTGTAGAAATGATGCTTCAAGATAAAAATTACATTTTATTTAAGAAAAAAAACATTATAAGATGCATTTTATTCTTAACATAATAAGTCACTAATTTTGCAAAAATGTAGCCAGATTTTAAGCATTTTGTCATGAATTGTATGTACCAAGACATAAATTGTTCGGTATGTCACCTTAACTATTAGTTTTATGCATTTCTTAGAGTAAATTAAGCACAATTATCTTCCTCTTTATTTAATGATTAATTAAATAAGTGCCATTGTGTGCACTATATTGGTTTCAGATAATAATATGTCTCAAAATATTAGTAATTCTTATAAGATGCTTCCATTTTTAGGACAGTAAAATAGTGCATTTCTTTATTAGCCACCCAAGTAACTAATGTTTTAGTTGGATCAATTTTCATGAACCTGTTCTCTTTTAGGGTACATTGTCACTTTTCAATTTTTTTTATCGTTTGCTTTAATTTTGATTACTTTTAGCTTCAATATATTCAATTTAATAATTTATCATTCGCTTTAATTTTAAATACATATAGCTTAACTTATCATTTGCTTTTAATTTTAATATCAGAAATATTTACTATTGTCCATTTCTCAATATTTCATTTTTTTGCTTTGATTCTTATATTTAATTGAGTACTTTAATAATAATAAAAAAAACGCAACTTGGGTGGCTAAATCTGTTATTTTTAAAACTTTGCATAGAACATTTTTTCTTACTTTTAATATACTCATAATAATAGATTTATTACAATGTTTGTGAGAACTCATTATTATTAGGTGATGTTTCTTAATGTTATAATACTATTAATAATGGAAGGAGTGTATGTTTGTAATGACATTATATAATCTAAATAAGTTCAGAAAGCAAATTAATTAATTTAGCAGAAATAATTATTTTAGTTTTAAAAATTAAGAGTTTCTAAAATATCCCATTGAATTATGTATATGGATTAATTTTTTACTGAACTTCGGAAATCCCAATTTAGTACGTGAAACAGGTATTAGGTTTGAAATCATCTCCCCTCCCACGAACAGTAATTTAGTGTGACCAAAACCGTGACTTAATTTGAAAGTACTGCTTTCGTTTGTACAAAAGAATAAAAAGAAATTTTAAAAATAAATCAATAATGTTATTAAAATAAAGTAAATTAAATATAATGAGATTTTAAAAAAAATCATTTTTGCAAAAATTACAGTAAAACGTTAAATTTTTCACTTAACGTTTAATCACATACAAGTAACAGAAGCAATATAAATATTGTTATAGCTTCAAACTTTTTGTAAATTAAAATATTTCTGTTATGTACTTATTATTTAACACTAATAGCCACCATAAATTAATCTTATCTTCATAAATGTAACACTGGTTGATGAATGAATATACATTTAACATCAATGATTTTTTTAAGCTTAAATTTTTAAACATGCAAACATAGTATTTTGTGGTATTTTTATAAGCTTTTCACATAAAGATATCCACTTTTATGTTCATCTACTGAACAAAATAAATCAAAATAATGTTAAAAAGTACAAGTTGTTAGGTTCAAACTGAAATTTTTTATTTATTTCTTTGAATTAGTTTACAATAACCACTCAACTCAACTTTTGATATCTTTAACAAGTGAAATAAGGTGAGTTCTCAGTTTTATTTGAGTATATCAGAGTATTAATATTACACTGTGTGTGTTATCTGTGAAAAGTAAGACGAGGGCTATTTCTGACAGACTTCGTAATTTTGAACCCCGGTCAAAAGAAGATTTGAAATTCGCACGTCCTTCTGCAAACTACTACATAATGCCACGGGATGCCTTGGAACCTCGCTCCCGTTTAACCTGCATCACAACTGCTTTACGTTGGGTCTTTAGTGACATCAAGGATCTTATCCAAGACTCGAAGAGAGTAACACCAGCCGTGAGTTCGAGAAGGTGACCACTAAGCTACCTTGGCAACTTGGTTAGTTCTTAAAATGTCTGCCTATATCTGTCAGCGAAACCAGACTTGATTCAATTCTCCTTATTTTTGTTACTTGCATTGTCATTTGCATTTTCTTCTTAGACATTCTGAGGAAAAATTCACCATTAGAAGTCTAAGAATAATGAAAATCGATAATTTTATTTTGATTATTTTTTAGTTACATATTTACTATCCTTTATTTTTAAGGCCAATACACAAAGTAATTTTTTTAAATTGAATTATATATCTGAAATAATACACCAATAAACCAGTCAACACACACTGCAATATTTATCATTTTGGAAATAAACATCCACAAAATTATTCAAATTATTTTTTAAATCAAAAATATATTCAATTTACTCATCCATAAAAATTATCAATCGAAAATTTAGTAAAGAAATGTTCACTTCACAAAGAAAACATTGTTTACGTTACATTTTTAATTCACTATAGAGTTTTATACATACACACACACACACACACACACACATATATATATATATATATATATATATATATATATATATATATATGGTAAACAACATTAAGTAAATTTTTTTAAGAAATTGCTCATTTTAAACATTATTTAATAGCCCATA
>BMAW01116017.1:0-52778 GCA_019974015.1 Nephila pilipes | reverse complement strand
AACCATTTTTATAAGAGTTCGGGTAATCGGTAATCTAGACAAAAAGGGAAGAAAATGGTAAAGACGAGCTCATAAGAAGGGTCAAATATAGAGAAGGATCGCTATGGAGTATTTCATGGGGGAGAGGGATGGTAAGTTGTTCAATCTTAATTAGAGATAGAAGAGTTGCATTGTATTAATCGTTGAAGAGAATAAAACGTTATGAACCGTATCGATGCTATATTAATTACAACAATCAAAATTACAACAAGAACCATTTTATATTTTTCCGTTATTTTTCCAAAGGCTCTTTAGAACATAGTTAAACTCTAATTTTCTAGAATGACTCATAGAATATAAAGTCAATTACTATTAAATCCATAAATGATAAATCTAGCGGCACTTTAATAAATGTTATATTATGCTACTTTCTTAAACATCAATACATTCAAATAAATATTATGTTATTTTATTAAATGGTTTCATTTGATTTTAGTTGTCCGATATTTAAAAAAAAAGTTCAAATATTTATATTAGATTTATTTAAAATTTTACATTCATCTCAAATATTCACTTTATAGTTATAAAAATAAAACAAATGTTGGAATAGATAGGAAATAAAATTGTTCGAGGAATTTGATTTAATACAATATCTATATTCCTAATGCATGTTTAATGGCCTTGGATTAGAAAACTATGATATGATTCAAATTTATTTTAAATGAAATAAAAGTAAATTAAAATTTGAATGAATTTCTCGAAATATTCCTGCAAATTTTCACTATTGATCTATCTGTATTTGTTTATGTTTATGTTTGTTTAGTTTTTATTAACGTCACATTAGAAAAAAACACGAGGGCTATTCATCTATCTGTAAATTTGTTCGATTTAGCATTTACATACACAAGCTGTTAAATGACAACTATTTTACATACAGTTTCCATGAGTCATTAAGCCATCAGATTTATATCACATTGTTTCTCCAGTTAATTTTTATATTTTCCAAAGTTTCTAATAAAACGTTTTTTTTTTTTTTAAAAAAAGTGTCCTTGAAAATATTCTAATATCTAAAAATGCATTAATCAAAGATATAAGATCAGCACGGGTAATTTAATAGAATTAACTTTCAACTTGTCTGAAAAGAATTCAAAAGATACTTTCAAGTCGAAGCAGATTTCAGTTAAATTAGAATGTTAAAAATTATCCATTGTATATTCCTCATATTCTGTTAATGCTATAACTATGAAAAGAATGCAATGTATTTATTGAGAAGACGCAACATCCGTTATTTCCAAGTCTGTAATAAACTTAATGTATTTCTTCGGTGTATATTTTTACAAACAATAAATAAAAGACGTAAATCTTCAGCAGGCTCATGAAATTTTTTTTTTTTTACACAAAAAATATTTAATAATTTTCACTTAATCTGTGCATAAATTCGGTATGAAAAAAATTCCCTATACAATGTTATACATCCAAAAATATCCAACTCACATTCAACTCAAATGGATTCGAACAATATAACTTACCTGCGAAGCATTTCTTAAAAAGTATTAATGTTAGTAAACCGAAAAGTAACCGCGACATTACAGTATGTCTATAATTTACGAGGTAATAAGTATTTGGTAAATTTGCAAAGTCCTATCTTTTATATGAGAAAGTATCTGTTGCCAACATCAGATCAATTTTGGAGAGACTTTCATCTCTACAGGTCATAAAACGTCGCCAATATTCATCAATTTCGCTTTGAAACATATCGAATTATATACAAAATAAAATCAAAGAAAAACAGTATTAACATAAATATAAATGTATAAATTTATTCAATTTTTAACTAGAATTAACGACTCTCCAAGAAATGGTTCAATCTTGGATTTTAACTTTAGTTCAAGTGTTTGATCAATTCATTGGATACTATCCTTGGTATTTTGTTTGAGTTGCACTGAAAGAAATCGCCAATTGTGCTACTTTTGGAGTGGAACGTTTACATGGCGAAATAATGAACATTTTCGACTATTAATTCCCTGCAGTACAGATTGGTAAAAGTGTAAGGAGGATTCAAATGACACAAATATTTTAACTTGACACATTAAAATTTATAAAGTAATGCGCTTTTATTTTTAATAAAAGCCTTAGTCATAATTTTATTAAAATTTTAATAGCAGGATTTCGTTTTCTAAATTTTTTATTAATAATTGCCTTAATTTAAAATAAATATCTGTACTATGAAAGCCCAATTTTAAAATGAACATTTTAGTGATATCTGAAATATATATCTTAATAGTGTGCTTTACAAATCTTGATCTCTTTTATGAAATTAATATAGTAAAGTCTCAATTTTAAGTTTGGATTTATAAGCTCGATTTTCCCACAATCGAAAGGTCTCAGGACATTGTTTTTTTAAAACCAAACACTATTAGATATCTTATTGTCAATGTAACTTGCATAGAGGAAAAGAATAATAAATTTAGTTACGTGAATTATAATATTTGTTAATTTATACATATAATCAGTCAAATAAGCGATGACTTTTTTTAACCCCAGAATTAAAAGGAGTAGGAGAGATTTTTTTGTATTTTTTTTAACAGGAAACAAATATATTTCTTATAACTATGTTTCGTTTTATTTTTAACTTTATTTTATTTTTTTCTATTCGTACAATGTTTGTTCGTGATCAGAGAGCACAACATTAGATTTTACCCAAATTCTTCAACTGAAATAAAGGCAGAGGAAGTTTAATATCCAACGAGTTGTAGAAAATTTATAGCCCACATCAATATTTGATCTCATCATCCGTCTATGATTTAAAATTGCTAACTCCATATCCAAAAATTCATTACACGAGTCCAGATCACTGTAAGACGAGTATTCTTGTTCGTAAGATTTGTGGGCGGCAATACTGAAATTGACTCATTGTCTAGAGTCTGCGAAAGATCAATGAGCCTGAATAAAAGGCTGCAAACATTAAATTGAACTGAGCTTTTAAATCCTCAAATGTGGCGTAAAGTAGAGGTTAAGGCTCCCGTCTACCCGCCATTTTGATTTCAACAGCTTAATGTTAATCCTATGGAATTTTGACTTTAATTCTCACATCTTTATTATTTGATCTATTTGAATGCAATAAAGGGCATTTGAAAGAGCAAAAAATAATCTATGCTTCTGTGGAATTACTTTTTTTCCTAAGATTTTTAAAAATATTTTTATTCTTATTTTAATGATTCGTTTTTGAGTTTTCCGGTCTTTAAAGAATATTTTCAAATACTTTTAAAAATTGGAGGAAAAAAGTAATTCCACAGAAGCATAGATTATTTTTTGCTCTTTCAGGTGCACTTTATTGCATTCAAATAGATCAAATAATAAAGATGTGAGAATTAAAGTCAAAATTCCATAGGATTAACATTACGTCCACGATATCAAAATGGCGGCTAGACGGGAGCCTTAAGAGAATACAGTGCCAGATAAGAATCGTCTCTTAGTCTCTTCACCGTGATCCAGAAATATAGGAGTGGCCATGGTTGCCTAGTGGTCATGGTTTCGGACTCGCGGCTGGTGGCTTTCGTCGAGTCGTGGGTTAGGGCCTTGATGATACCAAAGACGAAACGTGTAACCAGAGCTGATACATGGCAAGTCTGGGGGTGCTCAAAGTCCCACCGTTGGCGTGGTGTGGAAATTAGGAGAGGGAGGTTCCCGCTCGGGTGCGGTCTTCGTCACTTGACCGATGCTCAAAATCACGAGGTCCATCGCCAACAGCCCTCCCGAAACCGAATTCACCGTGTGTGTCATCCTCAGGTTGTTTAAATAGGGTATACTATGTACTTAAATAGGGTTACATGTTTAAATTCAATTCTTATAATGCAGTTTTCCAGGTTGAGCTTTCGTCAATCGGATTAACCGTATTGTATGCCCTTTCTCATGACTTCAAAATTTCTACTCATACCGACAGTTTATCATCATTATTGCTACTCCGAATGCACCAGAAATAAATCAGCCTTTATTAATTTAATTTAAGAAAAATTAGCAACTTACTCTAATTTCTACATCTTAACACGGGGGCTAGGGCCCAAGTCGGAGATTATTACAATGAACTGCAGATTCATTTGCAAAACTCACCTTCACTGATGGTGAGGTAATAAATGTTCCTGCCCTTCGATCTCTTACAGTGACTATTTTAAAAAAATTAGCTCCTCTCTTTCTTTCTAACTGGGAGTTCTGGTGGTCAACATGCAATATCGGTATTCAGGTTCAGTCCTATATTCAAGGCCAATTTTGAATTTTTTTTTATTCCTATTCAGGTCTTATTACTCGTTTCTTAAAGAAACATGGTCCCCTCGTTTATCATTTAAATCTTTTAATTTGAAAAATACAAATTTGTGTTCCTGTGGCTGTGTTAAAGGTTGTGTGTTCCTGTGGCTGTGTTAAAGGTTGTGTGTTCCTGTGGCTGTGTTAGTTACCTCTACGTTTTCTCTCTTAACCTTTCACCAAAAGTTTTCATTTAAATTGTTCTGTTGCTGATGCGAAACCTGTTTAAATGAAGTCCGTGCGATTAAATCTTATTTGCATTTCAACCTTAAATCTGGTATTACAACTCGTAAAATTACCCAACTAAGTTCTTTATTGTTTTATTTCCTTATTATATTTCTTAATATTTCAAATTTCCTTATTGTGTAGTTATTATTGTATGTCATGTATATATATATATATATATATATATATATATATATATATATATATATATATATATATAATGTTTTATTTCTCACAGTTCAGCCTATATTTTGATTGTTAAAAATACATAAGTATTATCTACAATTAGAATGACAAAAAGAATTTCATTCATTCACAATATATAAACATTACATATACACAAAATAATTTCAAAAAACGAACTCGGACATTTAGAGCTCAAAAAATATAATTAATATAAAAGTCCTCAATGTTTTGTCGGGGGTTCTTTATGTTTTATTACGGTTCTCAGTATTTTAGGCATTCACTCCACCAGTTTACAAAAATTTTGATCCATTTTAGACCACTCTAGTAGGAGTGCATTTTTAAGTCCACTTGTGTCTTTATAGTGTGTTTAGTTAAATTCATTTTCCAAACATGCTCATAAATTTTCAATCACATTTAGGTCCGTTGTTTGTAGAGGTGCTTCTAACACACGTGGGCATTTATACAAAAGCCATGAGCGCACAATATTTGCTGTATGTTTTGGATCCTTGTCTTGATAATAACTGAAACCTCCCTTAATCCCCTATTGCTCGGCTCATTTTAGCAAACGTTCTTTCAAAATGTTTAAATACTTTGTATGGTCCATTAGGCCATCAATTATGTGAAGTTTTCTTGAACCTTTGGCAGACATGCAACCCCAAACCATAACAGAGCCACTACCATTCTCTTAAAGTTCTTGATTTCATTTTCGTCATACGTAATATTGACCATCTGTGCGAAACAAATTAAATTTGCTTTCATCAGCAAATAAATCCGTTTTCCAAAATGAAATTTTTAATATTTATAAGTTTTCCCGGACTTTATTCTTTTTAATATGTTGCATTTATTTATAACTTTTTACTTATGGCTATTTACGTGTCACTGTCCCATGTAAGTTTTTTATACGTAAAAATGTATTATTTCTGGATTAACAGCTTTATGAAGATATTGTGGCACTTCATTGGGTAGCTTAGGAAAACTTAGTTTAGGATTTAAAACTTATTTAAACTGAGTTTTCTCACCTCAATGGACATCTGTCTTCTTTGCCTACCCATTTGAAACTTCTAATTTTACTTAACTCAGAACTATGAATAAAAATTTAGCTTGAAATGCGAAATTCAAAATTTTAAATGGACAAATAATGCCAAGGTGGGAAATCTCATTTTGAATAGCCGATAAAAATGACCACATTCAGAGTTCTTTTTTGACTGATTTTTGAAGAATTTTCTTTATCTTTTTTCAACTCATGGAATCTTCAATGCAAAAACAAGCTACACTCGGTGAAGCCTATCATTGGAGAATTGCCTGTTGTTCCAATGCGAAGAGCGGATGTCAGACTGACTCGCCTTCGCATTGGACTTATTCGATTCACTCATAACATCTTTTGTTTGGAGAGGGTGCCCCTGAGTGTCTTTCCAGCTACGTTCCTTACACTATTCATCACATTTTAATTGACTGTATGGTCTTTCACCATCATCGTCCCATTTTCTTTCATTCATCAGGTTTAAGTGAGTGAGTGAGTGTAAAATTTATTGGCGCAAGAGCCAGATATTGTTATGCTGCGCCAAAAAAGATTTAACTATGGTCTAGACGTGAAGTTGAAAAAAAAAGATAGAAAGTGGTTGGCAAGAAGGAGGGTCGAAAATAGAGAAGGATCGCTAGGGTATTCCGGGAGTGCGTCACCCGTGTTTACCAAAGACAGTAAATCCCATGGAAAAGAAAAAGATCACTAAAGTGCCACGGGGCCATGATGCCCGTACTTACCCGAAGAAGGTAAGTTCCTGAGGTCCCCTGATATAATCTCCAGGGGCAGGGTGCCCGGCTATTCTCCCAGATGCTGGTTACCCATTTGAGTCGCCTCTTACGACATGCATGAGCTGCAGTGGGACTATGCTGTCATTCCCGGTCACCACACGGGTCTTCATCTTACTTGGTAGAAGACCCCTCACCCATAGCTTATTTGCTTTTTTAAAAAATATTCGCCTTTTACACCAAATTTGATGTTTTAACTTTTAAAATTATTTATAACTTTGTGTGTGTTCCGTGTTTTTAAATCATTGTATTTTGAGTTATTTTAACAAATGTTTGGCGCAGCACAGCCTACTTTGGCTTGCGCCATAAAAACCTCCAGTCACTCACTTTTTTCCCCAACTCAAATCAAATTTTATTTTTTTTACTAAAAAATAAGTAGGGAACCAATTTTCATAGAATATAAACATTAGAAAAATTATACTTTATTTTTTAACTATTTATTTTAGGCGATGAAATACAATGACATAGTGTCCGACCTCTTCATTGAGCCACTGTACATATTTTTCGTCTAATACTTCACTTTTGCTCGCGAATTTCTGGGCGCTTTTTGTATTGTGCCATAAAACCTATTATACATATTATTTCTGCACGAACATTCCCACTGTTAGTTTTTATTTATTCATGTGCTATACATGTCTCTGCACTGTAAATACATTGCAAGCATTATTTACTTTTGATTTCGAAATTGTGCAATTTCTTATGTTCTTTTGTCAATAATTTCTGAGTGCGGGGTTGACTGTCTTCCGGGGTAGGTGGGGGTGGTTTGTAGCTCTAAGCCCCTTGGGTGAGCTCGGTCCTCTTGCGCATTCTGCTAATAATTCTCGTGCTTCCAGAGCGTCGTTAATAAGACTATCAATCTGGAAATAGAAGGTTCTCATTAGGGTTTACTGTCCTCAGTAAACGCACGTGACTCATCCCAATTATATTCTAAAATTCTTCTCTTTTTTCGATTAATTTTTATCTTTTTTTTTTTTTTTTTTTTGGTTTTTTCATACGTCTAGAACGACAACGGTAGCTTACTGGTCATGGTCGCGTACTCACGGCCTGCGGTGCGTCGAGTCATAAGCCGCAAAAGAGAATCACCGGGAATCTCCCTCTACGTACCTCTTTTTTTACTTTCTCTGTAAAGTACTTTTTCACTATTTTTAAATTAATCCAAATAAAATTTATTTCTTGAAAATTGCATTAACACTTCCTCTTCTAATAATTGTGTACACAATGCGCACAACTTGGTGGAAATCCTAATTACCTTCTAAATCGAATTGACTATTGTATGTATAAGAACACAATAAAGAACCGCAGTATCCTAGTGGATAAGGCAGCCGATTCGTGGCGGGCAGCTTTTGTCGAGTCGTAGGTTCGAGCCCGATGCTAATAAAGACCCGCCGTGTAGTCGGAGCTGATGCACGTTAAATCTGTCGGGGCCCAATGTCCTCCCATTGGCATGGTGAGGAAGTTAGGAGGGTGCCAGCTCAGGTGTCGTCCTCGTCACTTGTCCGTGGTACAAAATTACAAGATCCTTCGCAAATAGCCCTCGTGTTGCTTCTATTGAGACGTTAATAAAAACTAATTCGAAATCCTCGTGGCGTGGATTAGGAGAGTGAGGTACCAGTTCAGATACTGACCTCGTCATCTCATTGATACTCAAAATTACGAGACATATTAGATGTGTTTAGCAAACCTTGCGTCGGAAAGAAAGAGGAACCGGGAAAAAAAATGTTCCATTACTAAACTCCTCTAAGAATTCATGTATTGAAAGTAATACAAATAAATCCAAAAGTTCAACTAAGAACTTTCGGGACTTGAAGTTTATTGGCTCAAGAGCCAAATATGGCTATGCTGCGCCAAACAAGATTTAACTGTGGTCTAGACAAGAAATTGAAGGAAAGACACAAATTGGTTGACAAGAAAGAGGGTCGAAAATAGAGAAGGATCGCTAGAGTAACACGGGGGTGCGTCATCCGTGTTTACCAAAGATAATAAACCCTATGGAAAATATAAAGATCACTAAGGTGCCTCGGGGTTATAATGCCCGTACTTACCTAAAGAAGGCAAGTCCCTAAGGTTCCCTGATATAATCCATAGGGGCAGGGTGCCCAACTATACCCACAAACGCTGGGTACCCATTTTAGTCGCATCTTTCGACATGCATGAGCTACAGTGGGACTATTCTGTCATTCCCGGTCACCACATGGGTCTTCAATTTCCCGGAAACAATTGCTTATACTCATACATGAAATAAAATTCCGCAAAAGTGATGAAGGGGAAAACACAAAATTGTTGTATACTTAAATTATTCATTTGAATGCTTTTTCATTTATCTGTACACTTTTTTCAGATGACTTTAGAAACTACTATTCTGTCAAAATAATACGCAGCATAAATAATTGAAATGATATGAAAAGTATAAGTACCAAATAAATTGCTTTATGTTTATTTCCTTCAGTAGAATCTCGAAAGGATCTTTCATTATTGTATGTAATCCGACTGCCTCTTTCTGTCTACCGCAATACTCGCTAATCCTACCTAATGTTCCTCGTAATTTTGAACCTCAATCAATGAGAAATCGTCATTTGAGGCGGCACCACACTCTCGGCATCCACACCTTGCCAGCGTGAAGATCTTGAGACCCGAGATGTTTGGTTTTATTTACGTCACTTAGTTTAGTTTTTGTTTACGTCCTATTGAGAAGCAACACGAGGGCAATTGGCAACGTACTTCGTAATTTTGATCCTCGGTCAAATGTTGAGGACGACACCTGAGCTGGTATCCCCTTTCCTAACTTCCACACCACGCCATTGGGAGGACTCTGGGCCCAGAAAGATTTGACGAGCATCAATCCCGGTTACATGGCGGGTCTTTTGTGGCATCAAGGCTCGAACCCCCGACTCAACGAAACCGCCGGCTGCCAGTACGATGTCATAACCACTAGGCTCCGGTGGCCACATTGAGCCCGAGGAATTTAACGTGCATCAGGTCCTTTCCTTGATGGCTCTATAATGGAAAAAGAGTTCGACTAAACCCTCACCAGCCAGAAGTTCTACACATAAATCACTTGGCTACCGCGGCCACGATAAAGGTTACCTATTATTTTTAAAAAGAAATAGAGTTAAGCACCCTATTTAGAAAAGTGTGGTCGCAGTAGCAGACCAACTACTGACCATTGCGGTAGCCTGACCAACGTTACTTTAGACGAGCCGCGTGTTCAAGCCTATTTCATCCAAAAATCTGTTTAGTAGAGGGGATAAAGGTGTCATATCTTTCGGGACTTGAAGTCCTCGTGGTAACCTAGTGGTCATGGTTTCGGATACGTGACCGGCGGTCTTCGTCGAGTCGTAGGTTCAAGCTTTGATGCCACTAAAGACCTTTCTGTGTAGACGGGGCTGATTCACATTAAACCTAACATGGCTGATAGTCCTGTCTTTGGCTAGGCATGGAAGTAAGGAGAGGGAGGTTCCAGATCGGGAGTCGTTCTCGTCACTTGACCGTGGTTCAAAATTACAAGATCCTTCTCAAATAGCCCTCGTGTTGCTTCTATTGCGACGTTAATAAAACCTAACTCGAAATCCTCGTGGCGTGGATTTGGAGAGTGAAGTACCAGTTCAGATACTACCTCGTCATCTCATTGATGCTCAAAATTACGTACATATTAGATGTGTTTAGCAAACCTTGCGTCGGAAAGAAAGAGATACCGGGAAAAAAATGTTCCATTAGTAAACTCATCTAAGAATTCATGCATTGAAAGTAATACAAATAAAATCACTTTTTTGTGTCGTAAATAAAATGAAATTAAAAGTACCATTTGAATTTGCATTCAAAGAGGAGCAATGCACACTTTTGCATTTCTTTCGGGAATCTGAGTGAGTGGAATGTGAGGCTTACAGCGCAAGAGTCGTATCTGATCAACTTCTCCAAACCACATGTAACTGGAAACTAGACGTATTTTAATAAGATTTGGTTTATTCATGTTGCAATGAAAAACAGTACGAGGGATATCGGTTATGGACTTCGTAATTTTGAATCTTGATCAAGTAGCGAGAACAACACACCTTCCTCTTCAAAGAGCAGCACCATTACAATGGGAGGACTCGGTAGTTCGACCACATTTAATACGTGTCATACCTACTACACAGAATGCCTCATACTACAGGGTGATCAATTTAAAAGAGTACCCGTTGGGTTTTCTTATTATCCTTAACTCTGACGGATGTGGCAACTATTCTAACACTGAAGTATAATTGTTTGAACCTTGCTAAAGTGTGGGAGACAATTTCCAACACTGTTGGACCGTTACAAATTCATTCGTGAGGTAAAAAAAATGGAGACGCACAATGTTACTTCTGTGATAATTTTATTTTTTAAAAACAAGATTTAATTTAAATTTTTGCAATATCATTCCTTACAGCAAATGTTGAAACTGTTCGCCCCTATTTTAAATGCAAACATGAACACAGCGAACCAAGTTTTTTATTTACACACTTCACAACATTGTGTTATTGACGAGATTTCTTCAGTTATGTTTTGCTTTAATTCATCGATGTTTGCAGAACTTTTCAGCGAGATATTATCTTTGAGATACCCCACAAAAAAAAATGTATCGGAGTAAGATCTTGTGACCTTGGTGGCCAGTTTAAATTAAATGGTCATCAAAGAATTCCTTAAGCACTTTTATTGTTCAGCCTGAAGTGTATGAAGTGGCTCCTCTTTGCTAAAACCAGTAGTAACTGTTCTGTATCTCAAGTGCTGCAATAAAAGTGTGAATTATGTCCAGGTGCACTTCGGAATTCATTGAAATAAAAGAATTCATCATGCAGACGATTTTTATTGTTGCTATTCATAACCTTATAAAATATGCTTTCAAAAATAAAAAATTTAATAAAATCATTGAAGGAAGCCGAAGATTTTCTCAAATCATTTGTGCATAATTGAAGTAAAAATTGCTAATGATGTTCATACGAATTAATTAAATCAATCATTCCTGTGTTGTCACAAAACTTTAAATCGTTACATTATTTGTTTCGTTTTGTTCAATGATACTTTTTTTGAAAAATTACCAGTTAAGGGAATTTAGAGACCTAGTTTCATTTGTTTATTAACGTCACGTTAGAAATAACACTAGGGAAAAGGGCGACAGACTTCGTAAGGTGACGAAAGCGACATTTGAGCTTGCAGCTCCCTTTCCAAGCTTCCTCGCCCCGTCATCTGGATAACTTGGAACTTCGACAGATTAAATGCTCATCAACCCGTTGCAAAATGTGTCTGAAAACATCAAGCCTCGAACCTCTGAATGGACGGAAACATCGCCTGCGAGTTCGTGATCACTAGACTATCGCGGCCAATTAAGGACCTGGAGTGTAGTATGAAGATGGTATGAAATATTCTGGTAACTGAAAATTTTAAGGCTTGTCTCATAAGCGGTAAGTAATAGGTATTATAAGACTTCGATGTAAAATGACGCAACCTTTCGAGCATTCTGAAAAAAATTTAGTTTGAAATCTTATAACTTTTCAATTTTATACGAATTCCATAGTTATAATAAAAACAATATAAGTTGAAAAAATCAATATTCCAATTAGGTGAAAAACATAAAATTTACAATCTAAAGCAAAATATTCACAGCTGGCAAGACGTTGATGTTGACTTTTACAGGGTTCCTGATGACTAGATCTGGGTGAGGGTGAGGAGATGAAATAACTCCTCGAAAATAACTTTTACATCACAGGAAGTTTCAGGCGTAATTTGATTATGCGCCAGAGTGAGTGTTTAGTTTAGTTTAGTTTTTATTAACGTCGCACTAGAAGCAACACGAGGGCTATTGGCGACGGACCTCGTAATTTTGAACCACGGTCAAGTGACGAGGACGACACCTGAGATGGCACCCCCTCTCCTAATATCCACACCACGCCAACGGGAGGACTTTGGGCCCCGAACAGATTTAACGTGCATCAGCCCCGGCTACACGGCGGATCTTTGGTGGCCAAGGATCGAACCAGCGAATGAACGAAAACCGCCGGTCGCTAATCCACGACCTTGACCACCAGGCTACCGCGGCCTAAGCGCCAGTGAGGGAGGGAATGTATAGTTTATTGGCGCAAGAGCCAGATATGGTTAGGTTGCTCCAAACAAGATGTAACTGGGGACTTGATGTGAAGAAATTAAAATAAGACAAAAATTGGTAGACAAGAAGGGTCGAAAATAGAGATCGCTTGGGTAAGCCGGGGCGTGTCACTCGTATTCACCAAAGACAGTAAAACCCATGGGAAAGAAAAAGATCAATATATGCTACGGAGTCATGATGCGCGTAATTTCCTGAAGAAGTCAAGTCCCCGTCTGATATAATCACCAAGGGCGGGGTACCCAGCTATACCCCAGACTCTGGGTACCCATTTTAGTCGCCTCTTAAGAAATGCATGAGCTATAGTAGGACTATTTTATCATTCCTGGTTACCACACGGGTCTCGATTCTGCGTGGAAATAAACAATCGGTAACTCGATCAGTTCCAGTCAGTTATAGATGTTGTTCTTTACTTGATTCATATCTGCTAAAGAAGGGTTGATATTGAAATACACAATTTAAGGAACTTTTATAAAAATGAATTTTTTGTTTGAAGTTATAGATTACGGTCAAGCTTCCAAGGTCGACCGACTCTATATCATCGTTATATAGCGATGTATTTTTTCATAATCTTAGCAAATTTATAATCTTCAAAATTGCCACAAATTTTGTACCTGAACCAATCTGTTACAATTTTTATTCCTCCCAAAACCCTTCATTTGGAAGAATAAAAGCTGATATACTCAATAAATAGAACTAGATCATGTTGTGGAACTAAAAAAAAGGATTTTAAAATACTTCTGTCTTTGTGAAAAAAAATTTCGACTAGAAACTCAAAAACTTGGAGTGATCCATGGGAGAGAGGGAATATTTAGACTTAAGGCGAAAAAACCAAATCTTTTAATGCTGCACTAAATATGAATTTGATTTAGCCATTTCGAAATGGAATAGAGTTTAGTTTTAGTGTGGTTTTTATTAACGACGCACTAGGAGCAACACGAGGGGTTTAGTTTTGTTTTTATTAACGTTGCACTAGAAGCAACACGAGGGCTATTGGCGATGGACCTCGCAATTTCGAACCACGGTCAAGTGACGAGGACGACACCTGAACTGTCACCTCCCTCTCCTAACATCCACACCACGCCAACGGGAGGACGTTGGGCGACGAACAGATTTAATGTGCATCAGCCCCGGCTAAACGGCAGGTTTTTGGCGGCCAAGGATTGAACCCGCGACTGACCGAAAAGCGCCAGCCGTGAGTCCACGACCTTGACCACTAGGCTACCGCGGCCCCGCAACCAGAGGGTTATTGGCGACGGACCCGGAAATTTTAACCCTCGGTCAAGTGATGAGAACGACACTTGACCTCCCTTTCCTAACTGGCACCATGCCAACGGGAGGATTTTGGGCACTCACATATTTAACGTGCATCAGCCTTGGCTACACGGCCGGTCTTTTGTGTCATCAAGACTGGAACATGCGACTGAACGAAAACCGCCGTCCACGAGTCCAAAACCATGATCACTAGGCTACTGCTGCCACTCCTTTTTCCAACTCCGAAAGAGTGTATATAACATAAGTGCTTAATGACGGCTCAAAATTCACTTTTTCTCCCATTTTTCAAAATAAACACAAATTTTATGCTTCAATGGACAATAAAAATGAAATCAAATGATGGATATAGCCCAGACTCCGACAGCTCTCTAGCGAGTCATGATACTCTTGGATTTTCTAAGTATTAACTGAACGAGTCTCATAAATCACCTAGAGGGGGGACAGATGGGGAAGGGAGTTTAGTTTTAGTTTATATTTAACGTCGCACTAGAAGCAACACGAGGGCTATTGGCGACGGATCTCGTAATTTTGAACCACGGTCAAGTGACGAGGACGACACCTAGATGGGGAAGGGAGAATAAACCGCTAGCCGCAAAGGTCACTAAATAGACCATGACACCTGCTTCGCGAACAGAAGGAAATGAGTGAGAGACTTATGGCACATTGATTGTTAAAATTAACTTCGTACTTGGAAGCAACAAGAGTGCCATGAGCGACGGGCATTGTAATATGAACCTTGTTTGACGGATGCTGGCGCCTTAGCTGGCCCCTCCGTCTCCAAACTTCCACACTTCGCGAATTAAAGGATTTGGAGCTCCGACATATGCAACGTGCTATACAGGAAGGGGTTTTATTAACGTCGTACTAGAAGTAACACGGGAGCTATTGGTGACGGACCTCGTAATTCTGAACCACGGTCAAGTGACGAGGCCGACACCTGAGCTGGCACCCCCTATCTAAACTCCAAACAATGCCAACGGGAGGACTTTGGGCCCCGACAGATTTAACGTGCATCAGCCCCGGCTACACGGCGGGTCTTTAGCGGCCAAGGATTGAAACCCGCGACTGAACGAAAACCGCCGGCCTCGAATCCGAAACCATGACCACTAGGTTACCGCGGCCATTAGTGGACTCGGGACCTTCGACTGTACCAAAACACTTCGGGCAGAAACTCGGTACAATGACCTTTCAGCTACTGCAGCATTATTTGGTGAAAGCATTCTCTAAGTTACTCGTATAAAAAAGTATTTTCTTAAAAATATAAAGATATTGAGTGAGTATTTTCTATGGAGAAGTTCATATAGTAGCGAGAGCATAAGTATATCATTCATAACTTCAAAGTTTCTTTACCTTGAAATGACAACGTTCCTGAAATTGGCTATTGTGAAATAAAATGCGCAATTGAACATCTCTCTCAATTTTTTTTACCCGAAAGATAAACACAATTAGTATTCGTCCGTAATGCTTGAAACGAATTAAGGACAATATAATAGGGAGCTACTTTTGTTTTCTTATATGCATTGTCTGTTATTAAATATCTGGATTATTCAGCATGCATTAGGATGTATTGCCACTATTTCTGTGTGACGAAATTTGTTATTCCTACTGTTCTATTAAATAATTAAAATATTTTTAAGGAAAAACAGAAGACTTTAGATGAAATCGATATTTATTGATTTCTTATCACAAATTCACTAAGAGCATTGAATCTTCGAGTTATAATCTTCGAAGAAAGCACGTTTAATTTTACAAACAGTAGTTAGCTCTTTATAATATATTTTGATTACTTCTTGGAAAGATAATTTTTGAGGAACGACTTTAAGTACGTCGATAAAGAATCAAACCAGGCTTGAATTATTTCTTTATGCTCATTTGGCATTTCATCCAGTTCACTTAAAATTACATCAACTCCGTTCCCGATGCACTCCTGTAATGCAAAATATATAAACGGGGATTAATGTAAAAGTACTCTATTCGATGGTACTCAATTCAACACATCTTTTTAAAAAACAGTTATGAAGTGTAATTTATTTCGAAGTTATATATTTTACTTTATAGTCTAAACTATTAAAATACGTTCACTTTGTACCCGTTTAGTTTCCTCTTACAACATTGCACGAGCTACAGTGGGATTATTCAGTCATTCCCGGTCACCAGAAGAGTCTTTGAGTGAGTGAGTGATTTTGAAATTTTATGGCGCAAGAGCCAGTTAATGCGCCAAACTCGGTGATACATAAGAATTAAAACATTGCGCTAAAGCAAAATTTAAAATTCAAGTGCGACAAATGTTATAAAAATTAAAAACCTTGTTAATATATAAGATGAAATAGCAGTTTAAAACGAAACGTAATCAGATCAGATTAAAATCAGATGAAAGTGTAAAACATAATAAACTAAGGTCGAATCCAAGTTTTCTTTTGCTTCAAAAAGTTTGTATATTCAATTTGATCCATGGCATCCATGAGCCAGGTATCATCCACATCGTAACTATAATATAATTACAATCATCATCGAGTTTAGGCGGCCGGAATACCCTAGCGATTCTTCTCTATTTTCGACCCTCCTTCTTGTCAATCATTTTTACCTTTTTTTTCAACTTTACGTCTAGACCACAGTTTAATCATGATTGGCGCAGCATAGCCATATCTGGCTCTTGCGCCAATAAGCTTTACATTCACTCATTCACTCAGAATTTAGGAAGTAGACCACTTTTTTTGGTTTTTAGGTATTTAGTTTAATGTCAGTTTTAGGTTTACTGTTTGTTCCAGGATGAGAAATATTCGGAATGGGCGATTTATCTTAATTTGCTTTTTAGTTTTTGTTTTTAAACCAAGAGAAGAAGAGGAAGGGAGATTTCGAGAAGCGGAAGCAACTGTATTTAAAATATTAGAATTTTCAGATGTAGCGTTTTTGAGAGGAATTATTGAAGGAAAAATATCCGCCTGAGAAGATGACGATAATGTAGTAACCGTAGGCAGTGGAAAAGATGAAGGTGGCAATTTCGATGGAGAAGGAAATGGCTTCAGACATTGAAGAGGTGGGCATACGAATTTCGTAAAATAAGGATCGGTTTGGGCGAACGAAGAAATAAAAGATTTAGCAGCCTGTGCATAAGTTTGAGAAGGTAGTAGAACTATGAATTTACGGGCTTCTACGTAAGAAATGTTTCGGGTGTATTTTAATTCTTGAATTTGTTTTTCCAATTTCCATTTTGAGCATATTGTAGAGCTGGAAGTGTGAGGTTCGGAACAATTAACGTACTTGGGCTCCAGTTGGCAATCCGTGGAAGAGTGTCCAACGGACGCACACCTAGAGCACATTAATTGTCCCCTGCAAACAGTTTTTGAATGTCCGAACTTCTGACACTGGAAACAGCGCAGAGGATTCGGAATATAAGGCCGGATATTGCAATTTAGATAACCTGCTTTGATAGTTGAAGACAATTGAGGACTAATAAAGTTAAAATTAAATGTTTAGTTGGGAAAATAGAACCGTCTTTTTTTAATTATGATCATTCTGACCTGAGTGACACCCTGATCGGAAAATCCATCGAGGATTTCCGCTTCGGATGCGCACAACAGGTCAGGTTCAGAAATTACACCTCGGCAGCAGTTGAGAGATTTATGGGGCACAAGGGTCTTTGAATAGTGGGTGTTGGCTTTCGGGTGCAGTCTTCGTCATTTACTCGTGGTTCAAAACTACGAAGACAGTCACCAATAACCCTCATGTTACTTCAAAGAGCGAAGTTATTGATCAAAATTGCAAGATTCTCCACCAATTGGCTCAATGCGTTACACTCTAGACCAAAGGGGGGGAGCGAACCTTATATATATATATGACCGTGATATTTTTCTAAAAAAAATATTTAATAAGGTCATAGATGTGCCGTCAAATAATGACTTCATGATTTTTGGGGAAATAATACTAAATACTATCAACTCAAAACTCTTTATTTACTTAAAAAAATTCATTTAGCAATGTCTCAGTCATACGCGTAATTCAAATTGAAGTAACATTAGTTTGACTTCTGTTGTTGCAGATTAGATGACAAATAACTTATATTAGGGTTGTAAAATGTTACTTTTAGCAGAATGCATGCTGAACTGGAGTCGTCAGTCAAACGGTTTCTAAACGAGTCTGTAATACTATTCATCTCTGAAAATAATGACTCGAGGCATAGGTAGATGAAAATATGGTTAAAATAGCATGAGGCAGCTTCTGCAAACATTTAAATGAGTCTGGTAACGAATTCCATGTTTCCAAAATTATGTTTTTGGCAGTTTTATTTAGATTGATTATCAATCTTTCTGTTTCAATTATTTAAAACTCTTTCCTTATTTCAGTAAACTTTTGAACCCATATTGAAATAGACTGGAAATGTATCAGCTGCATTTCAAATTTTTCAATTTCTAATCAGTCGACTTGGGACAAGTTCAGTTTATCAAATGAAGTCACATCAGGGACTGTTCCAGAACATAAAACACACACCGCGTTGTCGCGTTTACTAATCATGTCATGATATATTTATCAGTCCACCGTTTGAAATTCTGATACACTTATTATCTGCACTTTTTGCTGAACTAGCCATATTAATTAATAGTTAAAAACCGTAATTATAACAAAAATAAACTTTGAAATATAGTTGTGTCAATGAAAGTGACTATTATGCTATGCGTAAGCAAACTAAGCATCATTAAAAATTGTAGTCCACGATGTAACAATAACAAACGAGCGGGCTTCCTGCCCACCGCCCCACGCCCGCACACTCCGTAGCGTAGGATCACTTGTGTTTGTTAGTAAGATGCTTCATAGTGAACTTTGTGATAGTTGGCATGCCCAAAATATTGTATCGCGTGCCATTGGTTCGTCATACCTGCTCTAGACGGATGAAATAGAGTTTAGTCATTGAGGTAACAGTTAACGTCAGTCTCGTACTTGTTATATTTGTAAAATACGTATGCCATTTCAAATTTAATAATCGAGAAATGTGCTAGCGTTATATCCTTCTAAACCCTTCAATATCTTAGACATTTTTAATACGTTTGATAGGTTTCTTGAATGTCGCACTAGAAGCAACACAAAAGCGATTGCCAGAAAATAACTACCCACCCTCGGGAGACAATTACTCCCGCATTTAGCATTTAATGACAAACGAATACGAGATATTACATAATTTAGAAATAGAAAGTAATTAAAGTTTGTAATGCATTTACAGAGCAGAAAAATTACATGTCAGAAATTAAAAAAAAAAACTAAAAAATTTTCTTGCATAAATGAGATGTACAATAGGTTAAATGGCGTAATATAGAAAGCGTCCACAAAATCTTGAAGAAAAATGAAGTATTAGGCAAAAAATAAGTACATACATACAAAATACACAATTATAATTACACAATTAGGAAAATTGAAATATTAAGAAATGTAATGAAAAATTGAATCAATCAAGAAATTTGTTGGATAATTGCTCGAGTTGTAAGAATACAGAACTTAAGCTTGAAATGCTAACTAGGGTTTTCATACACGGACTTCAGCCAAATATGTTTTGCTTCAACAACACTACAATTTAAATAAAAATACCGGATAAAAGGACAGAAGAAAACTTGGTGGTCAGTATTTCCAACATAGCCACATAACATAAAGTAATTTTTTTCAAATCAAAACGATTTAAATAAAAAGAAGAGACCTTGACTAGTTGAGTAATGAAACTAGAAAATATAAATGGTATAAAAACTTAGATTTGGGCCTCGGAATATAAGACTGAACCCAGATTACCAGTATTACAAGTTGACCACCATATCTCCCAGAGAGAGAGAGAGAGAGAGAGAGAGCTTATATTTTAAAATCTTAATTATATGAGACGGAGGTAAAGAGACGTTCATTCTCTCACCATTACTCGTTCTCTGCGACAGCGAGTAATGGAAATTAATCTGCAGTTTCATTGCAATTATCTCCGATGTGGGCCCGAATCCAGTGCATATTGCAAAAATCACAATCAGCTGCTAATTTTTCTTTAATGGCATTAATGAAAGCAGATTTGTTTCTGGTACTCTGCAGTAGCAATATTGATGGTAAACTGTCGGTATAAATAGATATTTTCAAGTAATGAGAAACTGCCCACAATACTGTAAATTCGAGTGCCGTATACTGCTAATGGTTTGGTTTTATTTATGTCGCACTAGAAGCAACACAAGGGCTATTGGCGATGGATATCGTAATTTTGAACCTCGTTCAAGTGACGAGGAGGACACCAGATCTGGCAGCCCCATCTCCTAACTTCCACATCATGCAAACGGGATTACAGATTTAGCGTGTATCAGCCCTGGCTACACGGCAGGGCTTGTATCAAGGCTCGAACCCGCGACTGAACGAAAACCGCACGCCACGAATCCGAAATCGTGACCATTAGGCTATCGCGGCACCCAATAATACTTCATGGAGATGTTGTATGATCCTACGCGGCATAAGAGTTGGTGATCCTTTCTAGTGACGACAACTCGGACTCTAAACTGAACGAATTGCAAACTAATTCTTTGAGTTAGCAAGTGATTTGAATTTTGGCGCAAGAGTCCAAACTTGCTAAATTGCGCCGTGCATTCGTTTAAATGTGACAAAAGGTTTAAATGGTATTAAAAATGATGGGTAAAAATAGATTCTTTTAAAGTTGGCAGTTAAAAGCGTTTCCGTAATTCTTGTAAGGAAATTGGTCGTATCTTAATTTGTGAAAATTCGGATGAAAGACTATTTTCCGAGAATTTAGTTTAGATATGATAAATTATGTCCTTCAGCGTAAATAAAATTTTTAGGTTTATAATTTGTTTTCTGGGCAAACCTAAAAATATAAAATTTTAATGAAATTGGGTGCAAAAATAAGAAATCGTGAAATCACGTGTGTGACTTGCGTTGATATCTAGCTGAAAATGATTAGCAGTTGAGGGCATCGTCGCGTCAAAATCATATCGAATATTGGCGAGATTAAGAGATAGATAGTATACAATAAAAATTGAATTTCATTTCAAAAAATGAGGGGTATTTACCTGTTCATTCGTTACAGTAGTATCATAAATACGACAGTACCAAATGAAAATATTGCTACAACTATGTCAACAACGCAACTATAATCTTACACGTCTTGAGTTGCAACTGTTTGCAGTTCACATCTATCTGACCGAGTTTAATATTTAGCTGTAGCAGTTTGCTGCTGTTTGCTTGTTTGTTTGGAGCTGTTTGCAGTTAAACTGAGATGGGCAACTAAAAACGAAATGGCTAGTCTGACAAGTTGTTTGAAATGGTAATACCTTCGATAAATAAAGACATTGGACTCTACATTCACTCACTCCTTCGAATCTGGAAAATTTGTTGACGCAAGAGCCAGAATGGCTATGCTGCGCCAAACAAGATTAAACTGTTGTCTAGACTTTAAGTTGAAAAAAAAGACAAAAATTGGTTGGCAAGAAGGGTCAAAAATAGAGAAGGATTGTTAGGGTATCTTGAGAGTGCGTCACTCGTGTTTACCAAAGACAGTAAACCCCATGGGAAAGAAAAAGATCACTTAGGTCCCTCGGGTTCGTGAAGGCCGTACTTACCTCTAGATTCGAAACAGTTGTAAAAAAAATGTTATAGTTACTGACAATAAAATTCCCCTCCTGAGACCATACATTTAGTGCCCTGCATAGAAGTAATCTTTTGGGCAAGTTGGCTGAGGAGTTGGTACTGGAGGTATAGTTGTAGTAACTATTTTACAGCCAGAATGATATTTTTCATAGTCTGAACTGCATTTGCATACGTAATTTGTTTGCCGACGCGAACATATTTGAGTACAGTTATGGTTGGAGCAGCGGATAACACCTGCACAACGACAGGAGTGTTACAAATATGTATTTAATTAAACAAAAAATTAAGCCAAAAACAGATTTTTACTCTGAATTTATTCGTATATTAAACGACACAGATTACATTGTCTTTTTAACAACGATTTACAACTTATTGGTTTTTTTTCCCCAAGAAGTTAATTTTTCTTCAGCTTTTGTTGAGAGTCAAAATTGAGATTCCTGCTTCATACCAAATTCAGTTTCCTGTAATAAAAAGGAGCGCTTATTTATATAAATTCGGTAGTCTTAGCAACTAATACATTATAAATAAGCGAATCATTTTATTTAATAAAAATGGAAATTATATTGCATAAAAAACAGAGTTGCTACTTGTGACATTTAGTGTGTTATTTGGATACGTGACGTTGATTCAGAAAATCAACAGCTAATTCAAATGGAAAAGACTAAATTTATAATAGTTAGTTCAAAATTATACCAAAAACCTTTGCCAAACTGATGATCACCATTGCAAGACATCGAAATCTCTGGATATATAAACTAAAATTGAAACAAGTTACGGTTTCAGCAATAATAGCTTTAAGTAGTATTTGATCAGCAGAAATATTTCTTTTGTATATGAAAGTCTAATAATTTTAAGCACATAAATACATTCGACTTAAAATGGGTTGCATTCGTTATTTTTATGATTAGAATTTTAATGATTTATGCCTAAAATTTAAAACCTCAGTTATAACATGTTGTAATTTTATAGGAAGTGCCAGAATTTAATTTTCACTTGATGTATTCTACCGTACCATTTAGACATTTTGTTGGAAAACAGGAGTGGTAAAACGTAATATAAATAGATAAGAGAATGAATCTTACCTTTTGGTTGGTTTAAATTGTGAACAATCATGACAACTTCAGATTTCGTATTTCCTTTCAGAAACATTATACAATTTTTGCCGCTAAATTTGTCGCAACGTATCAAACTGTCTGTGCCCCAGTCTGACCAATAGACATAATCTTCAAATATCGCCATACTGAAGGGATAATACATGCCTTCTGACACAACGGTTCTCCTAAAATTAATATTTATATTACGGATTGGTTACGTCTGAGGATTAAATTCATACATAAATCTAATTAGCGAAAAACATTTGACAAACAATTTATCTAAAGTTGCATTCAGTTATAGGGTTTTTAAAAGCGACAAATTGCCAATTTTATCCTCGAATTGTTAACGTTAATTCTACATGGTATGTACAAGCGTTAATTTCACCGGTACCAGTTCAAGTATTTTAATAATAAACAGAACAATTCGACAGGGAAATTAAAACGATACGGCCATTAGATCAAGAGTTTACTACACTAAGAGGTTCAACATGAAAATGGTACAACAAATTGCAGATCAAAATTCAATCTGTTGAATGACGATTTCCAAATATTTTTAACGCATTACAATTCCGATAAAAAATATAAAAGGGCGAACGCTTTAAATCAAACGATAATAATTGTAAGAAAAATGTAAAATTCATTAAACATTTTATTGCCTCTCGAAAATTATAATTCAATGTTTTTTACAAAATTACTTGCAAATAGTAAACTGTATAAAAAGCGAATGATCCAAATTTTATCGGAGTGCGAGGGAGTGAGTACTAACGTCGCACTGAGAAGCAATATGAGGAGTATTGGCGACAGTTCTCGTAATTTTGAGCCTTTAAGTGACGAGAAAAAGACACCCGAGCTTTCACCTTCCCTTCCAAGCTACCACTCTACACAAAAGGACTTTATGCTTCAACAGATTTAATGTGCATCATCTCCGGTTAGGCAACGGGTCTTAAGTGTCATCAGGGCTCGACCGCAACCATGACTGCGGCTGCCGCCGCCCGCTAACTGAAGGACTTGGGTTCGAGCCCTGATGACCCTAAGGCCTAGACGTACAGAGGAGTTCGTTTAATCTGTCAAGACTCCACGACTTGACGAAAATTCCATAAGGAGTCCTCGCCTGGGACCGGCCACGGTCAACCACCACCACGAAACTGCAAAGACAACCGCGACCACGGGACATATTAGTAACTTTCAGATTTAAGATTCCTATTCAAGCTATTGGAAACGATTGCATGAAAATTTGGATCTAGAGATTTCCTAATAGATATTCGGAATATGAAGCTTGATGGAAAAGTAATGCCTCCATTACCATAAATGTTATTGGTTATCCAATGTTATTGTTATCCCTGAAGCCTCGTATTTTATACATTTGTAAATTGGCAGAAAATTAGTAAAAACTTAATAAAAAGAAAGACTTTAAGAATGCATTTTGTTTTGCGTGTAAATATCTAATAGGATTCATTACGACTCCTGTTTGTAGATCGTGTCTTCTTTTTACAGTAAGTGAAATCATTTTGTTTCTGATACAATTTCACATGTTATAAGGAATACCCTTTTACTACTACTCTTTATACTATATGAATTCATTCACATTTCGGAATGTTTTTCATAATAATCAATTTCATTGTAATGTGCAAAATGGTTCTGATAAAAGAAAAGTAATTTTTAATGTTAATGTTCTGGAGAGGTTATATATCGAGATGGAACGTTAATATCAATATGTTATTACCTTATACTGCCAATACCTGAAGTGATTTTTTTATTAGATTCTAAGCTAACATGCAATGCAATAGTTCAAAAGTAACAGAGTTAGAAATGGGGAAAGAAGAAAGGCTTAGCGAAACGTAGTATTATCCAGCGATAGTTTCCTTGTTCCAAGATGTCTGCGATTATGATACCCTCCACATTCCAAATAATTGTAGCTACAACTTTTAGAGTTGATGAGCAACCGGCTTCTAAAGGAACAATAAAAACGTTGATTTGCTTATTTCCGGCATATAATGACGATTCTAGGTCTCATCGTCAGAGACAACTCTACGTGGTAGCAATTGAATCTAACATACGAGTCGGTGAAAAATTGGTTTTGGAGCCATTTAACAGATAGGTACACAAGAGCAACATCAATTTCTCTTTGCTAGAGTGAGTTAATATCGAAGCATTTGGTACATGAACTAAATCCTGCTATGTTGCGCTGAGTAATCATAGCTGCTCTAGTTATTTAAAAGTGTCTTTTTTGACAGGATGGGTCAAATGTAGGGATTATCAATAGGGTGTCTGAGGGCGTATTACTCGTGTTTATCAAAAATAGTATCAATCCATGAAAAAGAAAATATCGCTAGAATATCCGAGCGAGCGTTTTTGGGTTCATTAGAGAGCCAAATCTGTCTATGCTGCTCCGAACAGTTATTGTAAACCCACAAGTCTTTTGAAATCAAATAAAATTCATATAAAACACACCAAGAGAAATTAAAAAACATTAAACTAGAATATCCGAGTCACGATTTAAGGCTTTGAGGGGAATTTTGTTTCAAGATAGTAAGTGAATGAATGTACGGTTTACTGGCGCAAGAGCCATATATGTATATGCTTCTCCAAACAAGATATAACTGTGGTCTAGACGATATGAAATTAAAAGGCAAAAATTGGTTGACAAACAGGAGGGTCGAAAATAGAGAAGGATCACTTGGGTAATCCGGTTTTTTCAAGATAGATGTCTTAGCAATGCTAAGTGCTTTTTTTAACCACATTCGTACATGTGGAATTCAATTCACTACTATTGTAATAAATGTTTCCAGAATTACCTTTTCAGTCCATGAAAGTCCGTGCACTCCATTATGTTTAGTTTAGTATCGATCCAATATACCATTTCCATAATATGATCCACAGTCACTGCTACGGGCCATATAATTCTGTCCGAAACTATCAGTACTCGATGAGAACCATTCAATTCTGCTCTCTCTATGACTCCAGATTTTTGAGGATGAAACGCTTCCCAGACAGACCAAAACATAACTCTGCCAAAAATTAATTTCAAGTAAATGTGAATTAACAACTTTTAGTGATAAAATTAACATTGATGCAAGTTGGATAAAGTTACAAATCAATCAACAATGTGTGAGTGAGTGAATGTAAAGTTTATTGGCGCAAGAGCCAGATATGGCTATGCTGCGCCAAACAAGATTAAACTGTGGTCTAGACGTGAAGTTGAAAAAAGGTAAAAGGTGGTTGACAAGGAGGGTCGAAAATAGAGAAGGATCGCTAGTGTATCCCGGGAGTGCGTCACCCGTGTTTACCAAAGACGGTAAAGCCCATGGGGAAGAAAAAGATCACTAGGGTGCCTCGGGTTCATGATGCCCGTACTTACCTGAAGAAGGCAAGTCCCCGAGGTCCCCTGATATAATCCCCAGAGGCAGGGTGCCCGGCTATACCCCCAGACGCTGGGTACTCATTTTAGTCGCCTCTTACGATATGCAGCAGCTACAGTGAGACTTTTCTGTCATCCCCGGTCACCACACGGGTCAAAAATCAATCAACAGACAACGCGTCCCTATAGCTATATATTAAATGTATTATGCACTTAACCACATTTAGATTTTTAACCCTGTTGAACTGCTCCAAAATTTACAGCACACAAGATAAGATCGTCACAAAATTCTGCTTTCTTTCTATTAGAATTTCAAAATGAATAGCGACGCTTCGAGAACAATTATAATGGTGATGCAGATACTATGATTAAAAGAGCTATTAATTAGGAACTAAAATCTGATAAACTTTTCAGAGCACAATTCATTCTGCTATTTTACCCAAGTTTTAAAGAACTTGATAAACTATTTATATTCTTAAATTTCGACGGCAAGAAGTCAACAATAAAGCTACCAAACTTCAGAAATTTTCGATCACTAATATCGTGCCAATTAAACCTATCATCCTCTCTACAGAGAAACCATTCTTGGGCAGAAAATTGAGTCTAATTGGCAAACCATACCATTAAAATTTGGTTCACCTAATATCGAATGGGAGCCAACGATATTGGTGATAGATTCGTTCTAGCAACTTTGCATTGGAGATACCCAATGGATCAGAAAAAACAAGTTGTAATAAGGCAGGCTTTAATGTTGTTTCTATTTTTTTGACCAGTACCACTCCATTTCAGTTTTAATGCTAATCCTTGAAAAAAATTTCAAGAAATCTTGACAAACTTATGTTCATCGGCCACGCAGCTCATGAATCTGTCAACTCTGATACTCTTGCCACAAAGCATTTAATAGATACTGTAGATTTACCACCGTGATAAGAAAGTCTAGTCACGTGGTATCAGAAGTTTCTCCTATCTTCTTTCGGGCAAGTGTGAACAACATGCATCTGTTTCTTAAGTTGCCATATTGCACTGAAAAGTATGTTTCTCTTTCTAAAACTATAGAAATCAGATTAATAGTTACATTAATCTTACAAATGTTTATTTTAGAATCCATCTTCATATGATGGAAAGAATTAGTTTATCGGAGAGAGGAGACGTAATGTTCTTATAAGTCATTGGCCTATAGTTTTGCCACTTTAAAATTTAAAAGCATCTTGGGTAAAAAGATGAATGCCTATTGTGAGGATTAAAGATCAGATGAGCGTATTATTAATCTTTACAGATAATTTCTTGGGCTTGAATAGGTTTAATGAATAAAGCTATTCCGTGTAAAAGATACTAATGTTGCCAAGTTCCCTTTTTAATCAGATTCCAAGCCAGTAATGTATGCAGTCACATGACCGTGAATTTAATTGGTGCAATACCCTTTTGAAATAGGTCAAACTTTTTTGATGCCCTCTTCACATTTGTACCACAACATCCAAATCTAACTAAAACACGATTTTGAAAGTGGTCTTGTCTGTTATTTAAAGTAGGCTACTAGAAGTATTACGATGCATCTCTAGAACTCGGAAAAAATATTTTTAACTCATTATTTACACTTATAAAAATTAATAAGATAATAAACACATAAAATTTATATTTATTAAATATTTATATTAATTTATTATTTATGTTTAAGGTTTACAAGGCAAAATTTTGACATTCTAATATAAAACTTTCTAAAGAACGAGTCGGAATTTATATTTATAAGTTTTAAATTTCCAAGCATACCCAACATTGTTTTCGGACTTGTGATGTTCATGTCATTGCTATCTGTTCCATAAGCAACTTTCGAAATGGATAAAATTTAACAAATTTTCAGAAAATGAAACATCCCGATAAATTATATTAAGTTCAATTTTGTTTTAATGAAGCAAAATAAAAATATGAATGGTTTTTCCCCTTGAAGTAGAAAGGTATTAATTTGTTTACGCTACAAAGACGAGCGAAAAGTTCTCAAAACTAATTCAGTAATTATGTTTAATAACATTTGAATGCTTGAGAAATTTGACCAATGCAGTTCTACTACTATCGTTGTTTGTGATATGATGAGAGAGGGATTTTGGGTTTATAGCGCAATATTCTAAACTGGCTATGTTGCGCCAAACATTTGTTGTAGACCTAACAAATTTTTTAAACTATACAAAAATTAGATAAAAGACATGTTCAGAAAAAATTAAAACACTAAAATGACTAATAAAAATTACAATACTATTTCAAAGTGCAAACAAATTTTGGCAACTATTTTCACCTACCAAGTCAGACCAGTATAAGACAGAAGAATTAAATTGCAATGATGAATAATTGGACACTATTAAAATATAATGAATGGTGTTAGAGACGTTAATTCAGTGTGCGGGATAGTAGGGAAAATTTTACTTTATTAAGTGCTGGAAATACTCACCCAGACCTCGGAGCTATCTCGAAACTGTTTATGCTATACGAAGCTTTTTCTATGACAGTGGAGCAAAATGTCCCATTTTTGTTGCAAACAACAATATCTGCTATATCGTCAGTATAATAGATGTTTTTGGCAATCCAATCCCATCGAAGTAAGCGAGGTCTAGTTGAGGAAGTCAACAACACATCTCTTCTGTTGGAGCTTGGAGTGTAGCTGTTTATTGTTCCCTGGAAGGACAAAGGCAACTTAAGGTAATGGGTGTTTATGCGACTAGAAAATTAAGTTTATTTACCTCGGGTTTAAATAATCATCTCTTTCTAAAGTTAGGCAAAAAAAAGGCAATGAAAATAATTGAAGTTAAGGTCGGTATGGTATCTATTAATGTAAAGAAAGCCTCATTCAAATACATAATTATGCTCGAGTAATTAATCAGTTGCTGTATTGATGTTGTATGTTGAGGTATTCTTACCTTTCAATTTACATCTTGCAGAAATTCTGATTCATACAACTTGTAAAATCTAAAATTTTAAGAAAACTTAATTTCAAATTTAAAACCTATATGTGCAGTATGTAGATTAAGATTCAGATTTCTCTCAATTTTTATGCTATTATTGTGCAATATCTAAAATTTGCGAATGATGAAAAAAATTACATTCACTGCTTAGTAAGCAAATTCATTTTGTTATGTAAAAAATATCAGCACTCTAGATAAAATTAATTGAGGAAAGTGTATCGGAAACTCAAAAAACACATCGAAAGAGTGATTGTGAAGTTTAATTGCGCAAGAGTCGGATAGGGCTTTGGTGCACCTAATATTCCCCAAATGATGAAAACGTTTGAAAAAATGGAAAAAAGTTGGTTGACAAGAAATGTGACGAATAGAAAAAAATCTCTAGGGTATCCCGAAGACAAAGACTCCCATGGGAAACTAGAAAGATCCCTGGGGTGAGTAATACTCGCTCGAGCGAGCAAGCGAGTGAGTGAGTGACTGTGAGGTTTTATGGCGCAAGAGCCAAAGTAGGCTATGCTGCGCCAAACATTTGTTAAAATCGATTAGAAATTAATGGCATTAAAAACTCAAGACCAACACAAAAAGACACATAAAAGATAAAAGGTTAATAATCAAATATCGTGTAATACTCGCTTGAAGACTTCAAACCCCCGTGGGCATAATTAGTCGATAAATATCAACAATAGACTAGGATCGCTAGGGTATCCTGGAGTGCCTTACTTGTGTTTAACGAAGACAGTAAATCTCAAGGGAAAGATCAATAGACAGCCTCGGGTTCCTATTTTCCGTAATAACCTAAAGAAGGCAAACCCCTGAGAGTGTGAGCGATAAATTTTAGCACAAGAGCCAGGTCTAGGTAAAGCCTGCCAATCATTGCATTGAGAAAACATTTTTCTGTTCCATGTAATGGCACATTTGCTTAAAATGCTGAAAAATTGAATTTGAAAACAATATGAAACTCGTAATGTATGGAATAAGAAGAAGCGCACTATTTCTTAATATCAAAATAAAAAATAAATTTACGTCTCAATTACTTCAAAGTATAGGATAACTTTAAAAATACTTTAGATTCTATTCATCACAAAGAAAGGTTTATCTTCGAAACGTTTAGTTACGTTAACGTTTAGTTAAAATTAAGAAAATCAAATATTTTATTTTAACATTGATTTCAGTAACATTTCTTCGAAGAATAACTTTAAAGCGTTCTCTTAAACGTGAATATTTTGATTATAATACAAAGTTTTAAATATGAATCAACAAAAATAGGAATCAGTATTGCAAAATATCCAGTTGAGTCGAGAACAAAATTTATTCAAAATAGTAATGTAACACACATTCGATGTTACTCAGTTTTTTAAATTACAAGGTCAAAAGGTTGCATTTCATTTTACGCGATCTGATTATGCAGAAATAATAGAAACATTTGGGAAGTTGAGCATCATTGGAAACAGTTCCGACAAGATATAAGAACAGAACGGAAAGAGAATAATTGGTGACGAATACTTTAATCGCCATAATAGACAGATCGCCAGCAACTTTGCAGCCGCTATGAGAATTGTTATAAGTGGCAACACGAGGGCCATTGGCTGCCGATCTCGCAATTTTAAATCTTGATCAAGTGAGGAGACTACACCCAAACAGTCACTTCATCAACCGAATGGAAGGATAGAGAGATTTTGCAGATAGTTTAAAGTACGCAAGTGTGACAATTCAATGATGCAGTATGATGTTGTGATGCATGCACTTATTTTAAGGCGGCAAGCCCCTGAGGTACCCAACCTGGAGGTCAAATCTCCTGATATATTCCCCAGGAGCGAGATGTCCGGTTATGCTCCCTTCCTCCTAAGACGCTGGGTATCCATTTTAGTCTCCCTTGAACAATACGAGCGACATCGGAATTATTCTTTCACACTTAGTCACCACACGGGTGGATCACTAAGGAGTGAATGCGAAGGTTTGGGTTATGTTATGTTTTTATTTACGTTGCACTAGAAGCAACACAAAGGTTATTGGCGATAGACCTCGTAATTTTGAACTTTGATCAAGCAACGAGGACGACAACCGATCTGGCACCCCCTCTTCTAACTTACACATCATGCTAACGGGAGGACTTCACCCCAATAGATTTATAGTGAATGAAGGTTATTGGCACAAGAGCCTGACGTAGTTATGCTGCACTAAACAAGGTAAATCTGTGATCAAGACTCTAAAACAATGAAAATAGATTAATCGACAAGGGTCAAGTGAGAAAGTTTATTGGCGCAACAGCGAGATATGGCTATGCTGCGTCAAACAAGATTAAACTGTGGTCTAGACGCTAAGTTGAAAAAAAGGTAAAAATGGTTGACAAGAAGGAGGGTCGAAAATTGGTTGACAAGGAGAGTCAAAAATTGTTAAGGATCGCTGGGTATCCCGGGAGAGCGTTACCAGTGTTTACCAAACACAGTAAACCCTATAGAGAAAAAAAGATCACTAGGGTGACTCGGGGTCATGATGCCCGTAATTACCCAATTAAGGCAAGTCCCTGAGGTCCCCTGATATAATCCCCAGGGGCAGAGTGCCAAGTTATAGCCCTCCCCCTCCCTGCATGAGCTACAGTGGGACTATTCTATCATTCACGGTCAAAACACGGGTCTCGGGGTTATGATGCTAGGGCATACCTAAAGAAGTCCCCGATGTCCCCTGATATAATCCCCAGAGGCAAGATGCCCGATTATACCCCCAGACGCTGGGTACCCATTCAGTAGTCTCTTACGATATGAATGAGCAATAGTGTAACTATTTTATCATACCCTGTCACTTCAAAGGTGTGGATCACCAGGGAACCTCAGAACCATGACACGAAGTGAATGGGCGATATTTTAATAGTGCAATAACCAGATGTGGTCTTGTTACGTTATGTTGATCTTGAAGTTTGGAAAAAACTGAAAGATAAAAATTGGTTGACAAGGAGGGTCGAAAATCAAAGGATCACTAGGTTATCCTGGAGATGAGTCACCCATGTTCACCAAAGATGGTAATCCCCAAAGGAACGAAACATATCACTAGTGTGCCTCAGGATCAGGATGTTCGTACCTACATAAAGAAAGGCTCTCGAAGAGAAATTTTTAGTTCATCAACCTTATTATACGATTGTGTGGTAGTTAACGCCCTGGGGCTCTAACCCTCAATTCCATACAAAAAACAACAGCGACGATGGGATCGAGTGATTTTACGGCCACTTATTTCATAAGCATTTATTTTCTATGTTGTCTTCTCGTGTGTCTCTGTGGATACTACACTTGCTCATACTCGTAATTTAGCCCCAAAATCATTAGAATTGTCAATGCCACCAAACTGATGTTTCGACATCAGAGTATGCATTTGTATCCCTAAAGTCTGACAACACGACATATGACAGCACGAGAATAAAGAATGCAAGACAACACAGTGAGGTTGAAGCAATTTGCGAGAACCTCCAATCGCTCCAATGAGTTTTGGTGATGTATTTTCAGATGTACTACACGTCTATTACAAAGAGTAGAAATTAAAATAACGATGTTCTGTCTAATAAATTTTCACCGTTTTCAATAAAGGAACGATCAATTTATGTTGAGTGATACAGACAATAACGGAGAATATCTTTACGAAGATGAATCTACACTGCTTTAAATAACATTTCATGTATCGAAAAATATATGTTATGTGTAGGCGTTGAAGGTAAATTAGTTTCACATCAAATCAATGATTCAAAGTCATTTTATAGTTTAAGATGAAAATATCTCTTCAAAAAATGGTATCTTATAAGAATCGAAACATTAAGGCTTTAAAACTTATGGAAAAATGCACAGAACGAGAGAAAATTTACTGTTATTTTTAACTACGTTGCCAGAAATCATGTGCAATCGATTTAAAACGCAAGAAATATGGAAAAAGTGAAACATTTGTGGACAAGAAAAGTCAAAAAGGATACGGGAAGGAAATTATCGCGGGGCGTATCAATTATGTTTACCTAAGACTAAGCACCTTGGGAAAGAAAAGGTCATTCGGTTTGCCTCAGGATGATGATTGCCATACCTACCTAAAGAAAGCAACGATTTTATTTAATAACATCGCACCGAGAAGCAACGCACGGGCTATTGGCCTCGTAATTTTGAAACGTGGTCTTGTGACAAGGACGGCAACTGCTCTGGCCCCTCACTCTAACTTCCATACCACGGTAATGGAAAGAATTGGGATTTCGACCAGATTTAATGCGCATCAACTCCACTACAGGGCATCCTGGTCAACAGTGATGTCAGTGAGTGAGTGAGTGAGTGAGTGAATGTAAAGTTTATTGGCGCAAGAGTCAGATATGGCTATGCTGCGTCAAACAAGATTAAACTGTGGTCTAGACATGAAGTTGAAAAAAAAGATAGAAAGTGGTTGACAAGAAGGAGGGTCGAAAATAGTTTAGTTTAGTTTAGTTTTATTAACGTCGCACTAGAAGCAACACGAGGGCTATTAGCGACGGACCTCGTAATTTTGAACCACGGTCAAGTGACGAGGACGACACCTGAGCTGGCACCCCCCTCTCCTAACATCCACACCACGCCAACGGGAGGACTTTGGGCCCCGAACAGATTTAACGTGCATCAACCCCTGCTACACGGCGGGTCTTTGGTGGCCAAGGATCGAACCCACGACTGAACGAAAACAGCCAGCCGCTATCCACGACCTTGACCACTAGGCTACCGCGGCCCCAGGGTCGAAAATAGAGAAGGATCGCTAGAGTATCCCGGGAGTGCGTCACCCGTGTTTACCAAAGACAGTAAACCCCATGGGAAAGAAAAAGACCACTAAGGTGCCTCTTGGTCATGATGCCCGTATTTACCTGAAGAAGGCAAGTCCCCGAGGTCCCCTGATATAATCCCCAGAGGCAGGGTGCCCGGCTATACCCCCAGACGCTGGGTACCCATTCGAGTCGCCTCTTACGACATGAATGAGCTACAGTGAGACTATAACAGCGGTGTCAGAGCTCGAGTCTACGACTCTGACCAAAACTACTCCAGCCGCGAGTACGTGACCATAACCACTAATCTAAGCAAATTCATGTAGGCGCTCAAACAGAGAATAAATGCGCCATTTACATTAAAGGCCTACGACACTTATTGGTTCAAACGTTTCGTGGTACAATTTCGTGGGTATCTCAAAGAAACTCCAAAACTAGGTCCCGTGGGGCTCGTAGCCACAATCAATCTAGATTATACCGAAGAAAGCATTACTGAAAAAAACACAGAAAAATTAACTCGACGCCTTCCTCAAGAACTAGGAATCTGTTCTTTCGTTCTCAGATATCGTTGAACTAGATATTTTTCTCCGACAGCATGTATACTAGCGTTTACACTAATAAGCCTAAAATTATTGCTCAGCTTAAGAACAATTATCTTAGATTCAAAGGACGCAGCGAGAGATATTGAAAGCTGTTATGAAGAATGCAAGCCCATATTTGCAAATTGTACACGTACAATACATTACTTTCCACATCTGTGAGTAAAAGAATGAATGTCTATGGCACGAGAGCTAAATTTGGCTATGTTGCGCCAAACATTTAATGAAAATAAAACAATTTTGGTTTTTTTAAAAAAAATAAATAAATAAATAAATAAAAATTAGATTAAAAAAAGAAAAGAAAAATTAGATTAAAAAAAGAAAATAAAAATTAGATTCTATTAGATAAAATTAATTTAACTCTTGGAAAACCTATAAAACTTCATAAAAGAGTTGAAATTCTAAATTTGACCTAAAAATTCAGTACTATATAAAAACGCAACCAGGTTATTATTCATCCACCACCGAAGTCGAACTATTTTAAAACGGAGGACTCTCGCTAAACAAAAGATATTTGGGTAAACCTAGTGTGTGGAATGCAAAGTCAAGTCAACCGAATATCTTACTCTATGTATTGAAGCAAGAGGCAATTCTTAATGATTGGCTTCACCGAGAGCAATTTATTATGGATCTGAAGATTCTATTATTTCTACCATGCCTGGTGTTTACCCACAAATCTAGTTCATATTCCCAAAAATAATGTATAAAATGAAATAATGTTGGATTTAAAAAGAACTATATATTCATTTAAAACTAAAAACACTGATGATGGGCTCCATATATTGAATGAAAGCTGCATTGTTTGAAAAACATAGCTAAATTTCTTACATCTTTCCAATCAGACCAGAAAAATATTCCTTCAGATGCATCATAATCCATTCCTCGCATGTCTGCGCCTGGGTGTCCACTTACATATACTCGTTGCGATCCTGTGCTCAAATCAATACCACGAATCTGATCTGGCAACAAGTAAACAAACGTGCCCGGTCCACCATCCGCCTTGCATTTTTTATGGTCATGTTCCAAGAAGAAACCATCAGCGCAAAAGCATTTGAAACCACCTTCAGTATTGTTACAGAACTGGCTGCAGCTTCCTGGAATGTTGCATTCGTTGACATCTTTACAGGTGACTCCATCATAAGATAAAGAATATCCATGGAAGCAGAAACATTTAGTGCCCGAAGGAGTTTTTTGGCACCTTTGCGAGCAGCCTCCATTGTTATCACTGCAGGCTTTGGCACAAAGTGGACCTTCATCCATATGATCTACACAGTCTTTCACTTTATCACAAACTTTAGACCATGGTATGCATTCTCCAGAAATGCTGCAGGAAAATTCTTTGCAGTCTAGAACAGAAAGATTTAATGTGCAAAAAGTACAAAGATTTTTAGTTAATAATGTACACTTTAGAAACACGAGGGTCAATAAAACCGAACCTCTCAATTTTACACCATAATCAAGTAATGAAAATGACAGAGCTTAGTTTTGAAATCGTTCTACATTCCACACGTTTTGAAAGCCTGATTATTTAAAAGCCTTCATTGTATTAATTGTATATATAGTTTCGCAAAACGATTTTCAACAATGTGGCGAATTAAGATTAGTACAACTGGTTTAGAATTTGAAAAATTCAGTAGACTTTGAAGTAGACTAATTATGGGTTTTCTCTCGTAATTACTATTGTTTTCCAAGTCATTTTGCTAAACTGACGTTTCTCTTGAAATTTAAAGCATTGCACGACTATTTCTGTAAATTAATTTAATTTTGATTATGTTCCATTAATTAATCATGATAGAATTACAAGATATAATACAAAGAAAAATTTATAGCAAGACATTATATGCATGTTCTTACGCCTCATTCTGAATTTTACTCAAATGCACAAAGATGTATATACAATGACAATTCTTAAACCCCATTTGTAACACTTCAAACAGAATTACCGGATAAATTAACATATCTTTTTCGAAGAAATCAAAATTAGTTAACCAAAATAAAATTATTTTTATTGTAAAGTAATATTTAGATACCAATATATACCAATACCAATATACAAGTGCGCAGTGTTTTGAAATTACTCTTTCCCGTCCTTTTTACATATTTCTCTATAAATATTTTTCAAAAGCTGAAAGATTTTTATTTCCAATATATTACAATTCCTTCAAAATCAGGTGGTTTTTTTTTGTAAAGAAATTAAAGCTCAACTAAATACTGCAGAAAAAAATTCAATTAATATTAACGAATCTAAACATGAAATTATGAGTCAAAAGAATAATGTGTATAATTACATATTCCGAAAGTTTTCATGACCAGCAGCCAGTGATGAAGAAATTCTCTTTAAAAATCTGGCGAACGTAATTTATTCTACCCTTCATAAAATTCCCGAATTATATTTTATTAAAAGTTTTGCAGCTATAAAATGTTAAATAGCTTCAAAATTAATCATCACGTTTGAGAGATTTCAGAAATACAATTTCTTTAATCTTTTGGCTCAGTTTTAAAGGAGACTAGTTTGTCATTGATTGCCCTCGTGTATGGTATTTTCTATTCAATAGTGTTTCCTCAATGAAATTTTAAATTAATATTATTTAATTTAGCCTATAGTGACGGAAATACTTTTAAGAGGTGGAAGATTAGGTTTGATCCGTCTCGTGCAGTTATCTGGATTCTCGTCCTCTGCATCACCACAGTCGTTGTCGCCATCGCAAATCCATCGTTTCGAAATACAGCGGGAGTTGTTTGAACAGAAGTACTCTTCGGAAGTGCACTGATCCGCTGCGAGAGCTAAAAGATTAAAATACAAACTTGACTATTAAATTAGTTTTTTGAATATTTATAAATAAAATTTCAAAGCGTTGATGATGCACCGTTTGAAGATAATTGAAGATATAAGTAAGAAAAAGGAAAATTCTTAATTTAAGTTAAAATATTTAATACGGTTATGTACAGTTTTCTACATGGTGCTTTTGCGACAGGAGGTACCAAGGCAATCTTCTCAGGACTGACAATCTTTGAAGGCCATGGGCTTCGCGTCGGCGAATCTCCCTAATCCCTTCACAACCTGCCAAAATATTTACGATCTCGTACTGCTGATATCTTGGGTATCACATGTGTCTCGAACAGTCCAAATGCTGAAAACATTGGGCTTATTTAAGAGTTCGATAAGAGAAAAATGGGAGTCGTTAGATGGAGAGAGATGCCACAACATACCATAAGTGTCAACGCTGGCAGATCGACCAACAAACATTAAAGAAGGCCGAATCAAGTAATAAGATCCAGAAACGTGGATATGCATCAGACATTGCAATGCTAGGAATTTATTAATGTTGCATAAATACTTCCAGTTGTTGATTTAAAAGAACTTTGTTCAGTAGTAAGTTTAAAACAGTTACTGCTGTTTTTACACGATTATTTCGGATATTAATTTCCACCGAGTTTATTATAGTAAAATAGTATTTATTTCTGTAAACAAAAGATTTGATATTTCACACATAAGTCGTTTAAACCTAAATCGCTGCATCAAACTGCTATTTACAAAACTTTTACGCAAATAATCTGGAAGCTCGAGAATCGTCGATATGATGTATTATATTTAATCACTATAACATTCGTCTGTGTGAGAGAGTGAAGTTTAGTGGCGCAAGATCCATATGCAGCCATGATGCGCTAAAAAAACCTGATTGATCTAGACGTTTAAAAAATTGAAGTTTGACATGGAGGGTCGAAAATAGAGAAGGATCGCAAGGGTTTCCCCAGGGATGAGTCTCCGAGTTTACCAAAAACAGCAAAAAGAGCATTGGGGGCACGATTCCCGTACTTGAATAACACTCGTAAGGAATCGATCGCAATTAAAATGGATGAATTTTCAGAGCTATTCAAAATTAAATTAAAATGTGATGAATAGAATAAGGGACATGACAGGAAGGACACTCGGGAGCATCTTCTCCAAACAAAAGTTGTTTGTGAGTAAATCGAGCATGTCCAATACGAAGGCGAGTCAATCTGAATCGGCTCTTCGCATTGGAAATACAGGCCATTCTCCAATGATCGGCTTCACCGAGTGTAATTTATTATTAGTCCGGAGACTCCAAGATTCCTGCCATGTCTGATGAATAAGCATTAAAATGTGACGTCAAATGGGACTGCAAGCTGCAGAGGAATCTTCGCCGATCGTGCAGCCGAGTCCGCTTGTTCATTTCCTAAAATACCTACATGACTAGGTACCCAACAGAATTTAATAATATAACCCCTGTTATATAAACAACAAACCATGTCTGCAATTTCCATCACAATAGGGTGAAAGCGATCGTTCAGATAGACCAATGTCTCGAGGACGTTCCTGCTGTCAGTATATACAACGAACTATCGAGAACTGGATTTCTCGACTACATTGAAGGCACAATAGATGGCGACTGCTCATCATCAAGCGCCCAGCCGGTAACTGTGACTGATGTCATTTGAACAACACCACAGCCGACATACCCAGTTCCTTTCGATCCATCCGTGTATACAGGAATATAATCCTCATACTGACAGCGATGAAAGGCAAAGTCACTCTGGAAAACAATGGGATATGTGTCAGATTTGCTGTATAAAGCAAAAGGGTTATAAAAAGTAAATCTTGGCGCATTCCAAGGAGGAAATTTAATAAAATTTCGCTGTTGAATTCCCAAATCATGTAGGCTGAGTTCCTCGATGATGTCTTTCACCCTTTCAGAAAAAGGACGGATGAAAGAAGGACGAGCACTGTACAATCTCATTAAAGACGGGCTGATACTAATGGTCTGTAATGGGTGAGATGGGAGAGATGACATTTTGAAATGATAATAGAGAGACAGTTTCAGGCGCCGCGAAGCCAAAGGCAGCTGGTTACAAATGACATAGAGGCTCTGCACAGGTGACGTTCGAAACGCACCACAGCAGATTCTCAGAGCATTATGGTGGACTGGGTGAAGTTTCCGCAAGGTAGTTTTGCAAGCAGATCCGTAGACGATACATCCGTAGTCGATCCGAGACAGAATCACCGACTGATACACTCGGAATAATGAAGTTCGATCCGCTCCCCAAGAGGTGTTGGACAACTCCTTCAAGATGTTGAGGAATTTCTCACACTTCTTCTGCAGATGTAAAATGTGCGGAAGGAAAGCGAGTTTCCGGTCGAAAATTACTCCGAAGAAGCGGACGTCAGGGACGACCGGAATAGACGAATTACGGATGCAAATGTCAGGATCGGGATGGAGACCCCGCTTCCTGCAAAAATGCACGCAACTACTCTTGCTGGCAGAAATACTATGCCCATTCGCGTCACACCATGTAACCAGGTTATTGACTGCGGTCTGAAGTCGTCGCTCAATGATACGCATTGACGATCCTTCCAGGAAATCTGCAGATCGTCCACGTATAATGAACCATGTACAGATGGTTGTAGATGAGAAAGTATAGATGACAGATGACAAATAAAAAGAGTAGGGCTCAAAATGCTCCCCTGAGAAACTCCTTTAAATTGAATGAAAGATGAAGGTAAAATATTACCAACCCGTACTTTAAAAGATCTGAAATTTAAAAACATTCTAATAAAAAGAGGTAAATTTCCTCTCAGACCATAATCGTAAAGAGTGCGCAGAATCCCATAGCGCCACGTACGGTCATATGCCTTTTCGATATCATAGAAAATATTGGGTTGGCAACTAAGTAATTGCGGATTTCACTCATAGATGGCTTCAGTTGAATTTTTAGGTTTGCAGACGTAGTACAAATGTAAAACACATTTTGTTATTTGATAGTAGGCAATTCAGCTGTCAATCAGTAAAAAAAGTTTTTTGATCGGTTGCGTAGTTTTCGCTTAGCCTTCGTTGAAGAATGGAAAATCAAAAGGAACATTTTCGTCATATTTTGCTTTTTTATTTCCGCAAAGGGAAAAACGCATCGCAAGCTCATAAAAAGTTATGTGATGCTTATGGTGACGAAGCCTTAAAAGAACGGCAGTGTCAAAATTGGTTTGCCAAATTTCGTTCTGGTGATTTTTCACTCCAAGGTGAAAAACGCTCTGGTCGTCCAGTTGAAGTTGATGACGCCCAAATCAAAGCAATAATCGATTCGGATCGTCACAGTACAACACGTGAGATGGCAGAGAAGCTTCATGTATCACATACATGCATTGAAAGTCACTTAAAACAACTTGGCTATGTTCAAAACTCGATATATGGGTTCCTCACGAACTGAAAGAAACGCATTTAATGCAACGCATTTACAGCTGCGATTTGCTAAAGAAACGTAATGAAAATGATCCATTTTTAAAACGACTGATAATTGGCGATGAAAAATGGGTTGTTTACAACAATATCAAGCGGAAAAGATCGTGGAGCAGGCCAGGTGAACTCACTCAAACATCAAAAGCTGATATTCATCAAAAGAAGGTTTTGTTATCAGTTTGGTGGGATTACAAAGGAATTGTCAACTTTGAACTCTTACCACCCAACCGAACGATCAATTCTGATGTCTACATTGAACAACTAACGAAATTAAACAATGGAGTTGAAAAAAAGTGGCTCGAATTGACAAATCGAAAAGGTGTTGTATTCCATCATGACAATGCAAGGCCACACACATTTTTGGTCACTCGGCAAAAATTATTGGAGCTTGGTTGGGATGTTTTGCCACATCCACCATATAGTCCTGATCTTGCACCAAATGACTACTTTTTATTTCGATCTTTACAAAACTCCTTGAATGGTAAAAATTTCAATAATGATGATGATGTCAAATCGTACCTGATTCAGTTATTTGCTAATAAAAACCAGAAGTTTTATGAACGTGGGATTATGATGCTGCCTGAAAGATGGCAAAAGGTCATTGATCAAAAAGGGCAATACATTACAGAATAAAGTTATTTAGTTCCATGAAAAAATTGTCTTTGATTTTCTAAAAAAAATCCGCAATTACTTAGTTGCCAACCGAATAGAAACCAAATGATTCCTCCGCACGAAAGCAGAACGAATCTGACTTTCGAGTAGAAGGATGTTATCTACTGTGGATCTTCCTTTACGGAAGCCACTCTGAAACGGAGGAATGCATTGATCCTTTTCCATTTGATAAACGAGACGGGCATTGACCATACGTTCAAGGGTCTTACAGAGGCAACTCGTCAGAGCGATAGGTCTATAGTGGAGAGGGTTCTTTGGATCCTTACCAGGCTTCAGGATAGGAATAACGATTGCCTCCTGCCACTGGCTAGGAAACACATGCTCCCTCCATATTCGATTTAATAGGTAAAGGAGACTGACAAGTGAATCCTCGCTCAAGTGGCGAAGCATATCGTAAGTTATACCATCAGAGCCTGGACTGGTATTGTTAGATAAGGACAGAGCCTTTCTCAATTCCCACATATCAAAGTCACAGTTATAAGGGAGTGGTTGCCGACACCTGAAGTTGATAGGTGTCTGCTCAGAACGATTCTTAGTCGCTAAAAATGTAGCGCTATATGAATCGGAGCTTGCCACACTAGCAAAAGAGTGGCCAATGTCATTGGCCACTTCGACAGGTGAAGAATGCACAGCATTTGCAGTTTCCAGTATCGGGATGGAAAATTCCCGATACACGGAGTTTGCAGCTTTTACCTTTCTCCATAACTGTTGACTTGTGGTAGACGATGTGATGGAAGAGACATACCTGATCCATGATTCCCTCTGACTATGTCGCCTTACTCTGCGAGCAATCGCCCTTGCCCTTTTAAAAGCTACGAGGTTTTCGGTTGTGGGATATCGTCTGAAGATACCCCACAATTTCTTTTGTTCCCTGTAGGATGATTGGCAATCCATGTTCCACCACGGTTTATTCATCTTCCGCTTTGAATTTGTACTCTTCGGTATCGCTGCATCAGCAGCGTCCACGATAGAGGTAGTGACATGTCGAACAGAGCTATTTAAATCTTGATCTTGAACCATTGCACCGGTAATAACTGCTAACCGTGTGAATAAATCCCAATCTGCCCGGTTGAAGCGGTAAGTGTGCGGACGTAAACGCACCCCATTACCATGAACCTGGGAGATCAGGAGAGGGAAATGATCACTGTTGTGTAAATCATTTACAACCTCTAACTTCAGCGACGGTAGCAGTGTCGGTGAACAAATGGCTAGATCAAGGGAATGAAATGTCCTAGTGGGAGCATGGAAATACGTCTTCTCGTCGGTGTTCAGCAGAAAGAGACTATGATCAGAGATCAACTGCTCGATCTGCCGACCACGAGAATTTGTACCATCATACCCCCACTGAGGGCTGTGTCCATTAAAGTCACCTAGCAGAAGGAAGGGAGCTGGTAACTGATCGACTAGTCGGTCTAAATTCATTTGTGACACAACATCGTTAGGTGGCAGATAAATGCAGCAGACTGTGATTAAAGTGCGAGTGTGAATTCGCACAGCCACAGCCTGCAACGATGTGGTCAGTGTAACGACGTTATGAGGACAGTTCTGGGATGTGAATATACAAACACCTCCCGAAGAATGTGATGCTGCATCAACATCCCGTCTTACACATTTATATCCACGCACACGGGTTGTCATATTACTCTTAAGAAAAGTCTCCTGAAGAGCAATGCAGACAGGTTGGTGCGTAGATAGTATGGATTTGAGATCCTCTAGTCTGGGTCGTAAACCACGGCAGTTCCAGGAAACAAAAGTCATTAATTGGGCGCACTGGAAGTGGAAGGTCCCGTTTCCAGGACCCCCATGGAGTCATAATCTTCGGGCGATGGGTGTAGTACCACCGCATCCCCGTCAATGACTAGTTTTTTTGCGAGGAACGCTGTTCTCCGCATTAAATTTTAGTTTTTGCCTCTGCAAAGCCTTTGACCTAGCCAATGGCCTAGTCTGATTAGCCTTAGCAGAGGGAGATGTTTTAAGAACATTAATTTTTTTCGTTTGCTGTGGAGCATTAAACTTTGTAGATGTAGGGGTTTTAAAAACATTTGCTTTCTTCTTTTGTTGTGGTGTCTTAGTTGTAGATTGAGTGGCAGTAAGAGGTTCAGGAAATTGAGTAGATTTTGAAATCTTTATAGCTTGTGTGGCGGTGGCGTAACTCATTCCCAGTACAGGGGTACGGGAAGTTACTAGACGTCTTGCCTCAGGGTATGGAACGTTTTGCAGAGTTTTAACGGTCGTAATTTCTTTCTCTTCTGCCCATTTACGGCAAGAGCGAGAATATGCAGGGTGGTTGCCCTGACAATTGACGCACTTCTCTGCAGTGTTACAGAAAGCACTATCGTGTCCTGTTGCTGTACAGCGAGCGCACGTCAACTGTCCCCTACACGCGTTCTTAGAATGTCCAAAACGTTGGCAATGAAAACATCGTAGAGGATTGGGAATGTATGGTCGGACGGAGAGTCTTAGATATGCAGCCTGCACTGTCGGTGGTAGGGTAGGATTCGAAAAGGTCAAAATGAGGTGCTGTGTATTAAGCACCTTACCATCTCTCTTAATCGAAATCCTCCGAACGTCACAAACTTGCTGGTCCTGCATATTCTCCAAAATCTTCTGTTCTGACACATTAGCCAAGTTCAGTGATGATACAACACCACGAGAATAATTTAAATTGCTATGAGGTGAAGTGGACACGGGAAAAGGTCCCAAAGACTTCATCTTCAAAGCAAGTTCTGCCTGTATCTCATTATTTACTTCAAGTAATAGGTCACCTGATCTCAATTTCTTAATTTCTTTGACTGTTCCAATCATACCTTGTATGCCCTTTTGTATAAGAAAAGGAGAAACGTTATTAAAGGAATCCTCCACTCTTTTAACTATAAAAAAACGTATGGTGCTTGTGTTCGGAATATTTTTTTTTATTTGTGTCATGTAAATGTATCGCATCACTGGAAGTAGATTAATGTTGTTCAACACAGTCTGCCCATGTTGCATTTGTAGCATCTTTAGCTTTGGGAGCCGAAATCTGAATATCTTTAGTTGTCACCATATTGCCTTAAAGAGAAAAAAATTCACGGAAAGACTTCTAGTTCGATGGGTCCCCGCCAGACCCATCTCCCCACCCTTTCCTATCGTGGAAACGAGTAACCTCCGGAGAGATTCGTTCCAGACGGACAATGTGAACTGCCCCATTACGTGCCCAGGCAGAGGCACAGGTCCAAGGCCGAAGCCGAGGAGGATTTCTCGCAATGGGAGGAAGGTCACACAATCCAGTCACACGCAACCAAGGCTCTCCCTCTGGGAAGATTTTATAGGATGACATTCCAAAACTGTAACCGACGGCGCACGCAACTCCTCTCCTCGCACACCCTTCCCCAACCAGGGCCTTTTCCAATCACGCCCATGCGGTCTCCCACTAGGTACCTCCGCATGAGGGGTACTGGGGCCCCGTATTGCCAGAGCTAAACATGCAGGAAATCGGCATTGATACGCCGTCGGCCTTTTAGTGTTTTAGTAGAGACACCACAAAGATTTTTTTTTAATTTTAAATATTTTTATTCATTTTTTTTATTTCATATTTTTTTTTAACACAAGAGTTAACACAAACATTAATAAGAAAAAAAAACTATGTTAGTTTAAACTGTTTTCCGCCTGATATAAGATATCAAGCGGAAACCCCCCCCCCAAAGCAAAACACATGACAGGAAAAAAAGAGGGGGGAGAAGAAGAGGAAAACAAAGATCACTGAGGTACCTCGGGGTTGTGAAGCCCGTACTCATCTCAGGTAGATGAGCCCCCTGAGGGGATTAGCCTTAGCAGAGGAAGGTTTTTTTTTGAATAATTTTTTCTTTGATTGCAGAGCCTTAGAGTTAGATTGTGGTGTCTTTTTGGTAGGTTGCGGTTTCTTAGTGATAGGAAAAGTTTCAGGAAATTGGGTGGATTTTGAAACTTTTATAGTCTGGGTTGCCGTAGCGTAGTTTTTTCCTTGTACAGGAGTACGGGAAGTGACTACCCGGCGAGCCTCGGGATACGACAAATTCTGCAGCGTCTTCACCGTAGAAATTTCTTTTTCCTCAGACCACTTATTGCAAGAACGAGAGTATGCAGAGTGGTTGCCCTGATAGTTGACGCTGATTGCCAGAGCTAGGCAAGCAGGAGACCAGCATTGATACGCCATCGGCCTTTTAGTGTGTTAGTAAAGACACCACAAAGATTTTTATTTTTATTTATTTTTAAATATTTTTATTCATTTTTTTATTTTTAAATTTATTTTAAATTTTTTTTATTTTATTTTACTTATTTAGAAACACAAGAGTTAACACAAACACTGATAAGAAATTAAACTAGGTTAGAATAAACTGTTTTCCGCTTGATATCATAAGATATCAAGCAGAAAAACCCCCAAAGCAAAACACATGACAAAAAAAAAAAGAGGGTGGAGAAGAGGGGAAAAAAGATCACTGAGGTACCTCGCGATTGTGATGTCCATACTCATCTCAAGAAGATGAGCCCCTGAGGGAGTAAAGGTGATGGGAAAGAAAATGGTTGGGATTTCTCGGGGTCATGTCAGTACTGAAGGAAGCCCGTAAGGAAGACAATGTAAATTAAATAAGACATTTAATTCCTTGGGCACATTTCTATAGTCGTACTTTGGTGATATGTTCCATAGATTCTATATATATGAACCATATATATAATATCCATAAGATATTATATAAATGAACAAGAGCTGTTTAAATAAAATGACACACACACACCCGAGACTTGCAGAAAAAAATTGATCCACAGAGACAAATTTGTATTTTTTAAATTAAAACGATTTAAATAAGAAATGAAGGGACCATGACCAGTTCAGAAGCGAGTATCAAAACCAGAAATGGAATAAAAACTCAGATTTTGTCTAGGAATACAAGACTGGACCCGAATACCAGTATTACAAGTTGACCACCAGACACCAAGTTCCCCAGAGCCTGTGCAAGTACCGAACCCTAAGAACAGCCTTGGGTAATTAGATGCTTTATTGTAAAATTATTATTAGAAAAAATAATATGTCTATTTGTTAAGCTAGAGTATATAAACATTTGAAAACAGTTTGGGAAATAAAGATTTCTCATAGTTTTGAATAGAACAGACGAATCTATGATGTCAAACGCACCCTGAATATTGATAAAAGTAACAGCAACGTGTTCTGTAGATCTTTTGCGTTTGATATACAAAACCAAGTGGAAAATTGCCTCGTAACAGACAAAAAAATTTTGAAACTAAATTGGACTGGATGAAGGATATTGTTTTGATGAATCCAAAAAATTAATCTATTAACAAAAAGATTCTCAACAATTTCCGCAAAAGTTGGTAACAAACAGATCGGTCTGTACGATTTAACGGATGACTGAACCTTACCAGATTTAAGGAGGAGTTTAAATTTAGCGTCTTTTAAAATATTTGGAAAATAGTGAAATTTATGAATTTATGTGTGCAATTTTCCTAAGAGGTTTGGGAAATTAGAAAAAATATGCACCCGAATCAAGGCCGGGAGCCTTCCCACCACTAAGATTTTTGAAAACCAGAGATTTCTCTTCAGTGGAAACCCTCGGAGGTAGTGCAGACTCCTCAAAGCAAAAGTCTCCCCGAATCCCGGGAAAAATAGTACGTATTAGAAATTCATATTTTTGCTTTTCGGAGTTATCAGATGAGCCAGGAACCATCACCTCAAGGGACCGAGAGTTCAGGAACTTGCCAAAGGCAGCCTGAACTTCAGGCCAAAGTTTTCACTATTAGCGGTGCAAATGTGGCTAAAATTAAGGCATAGGAGCACAAGAATTTTCCCTTTATATAAAGATCTTTCTTTTTTATATTTTAATTGTAAATAATCAATTTTTCCAGGGAAAAATTAAACAGTTTTCTTAGTTCTTTTTATTAACGTCGCACTAGAAGCAAAACGAGGGCAATTGGTTACGGACATCGTAATTTTGAGCCTCTGTCAAGTGACGAGGATGACACACGAGCCATCACTCCTTTCTTCCACACCACGCCAACGGGAGTACTTTGGCCTCGATCAGATTCAGAGTGCATCAGCCCCGGCTACAAGGCGGGTCTTTTGTGTCATCAAGACTGGAAACCGCGACTGAACGAAAACCGCCGGGCTCTAGTCCGAAACCATGACCTCTTGGCTACCACTGCCAATCCTTTTTCCAACTCTGAAAGAGCTAGAAAAGGATCTTCTGCAAGTGTTGTAACTCGTGGTCAGCCTGGATTATTTTTTCGGAACACAGAATCTTCGGATTGATATGGATCCCCAAATCGTTGGACCACACTATGAGACACATTGTCTAGCATCAGTCTGCGACAACCCCATTTCCATCTATTCGACTTCCCGCCACCTTAACAAATCGTGCAAATGACTTCTATATATTGCTAGACTATACCGACTGTTGTTAACGTAACTGCCAACAATAGTTGAAAATCAATTAAACTCGTACATGAAATTTTGATATTAGCATATTTTTGCTCACTCGTATATCCACGTTCTTTTCTATAAAATAATAGTAGCTATTGTTTTTGCATATATTTTTGAAGTTTGTTATTATCAATCATACAAACTATGAATATTATTGTTATTGCCATTTTTATGGAGAGTTTCGAAAAACTCGTACCTTAGCTTTTTTTTTTTAACGTTTAGTATCAATTTTATTCTGGGACAAATATTCTTTCTAAAAACGAAGCATGTTATGGTAGAGTTTAGTATCGTAAGAGACAGATATAGACTGTACTAAACAAGTAACTGTAGGTAAAAAAAATTAGTAGACACATTAGGTCGAAGATAGAAAAATTACTAAGTGTTGGAAGTAAAGAATTCTACTTCTGTGATTACTTATAATTTTACTTTGTTTATAAACATTGCACTCGAAAGCATCACGAGGGCTAGTGGTGACGGACTTCGAAATCTTGTACTCCGTTTTAGTGACGAGAACGACACCCGAGCTGGCTGGGGTAGCATGATCACTCTGCTACCACAGTAACTTCGAAATTTTGTTTAATACTTACTGCAATTTAATTCTTCCTCGCCCTTTTCGCAGTCTTTGTGGCCATCACAAACTTCATGTATATAAATGCAAGTTCCATCACGGCAAGTAAAACGTCCTTCATCACAAGGTACTATTTCTTTGAGAAAAAATAGAAATTACAACTTATTCTCGAAACTGATATCACACTTAATATCGCATGCTGTAAATTTCTTTTTAATTGCTCTCCTTATTAAGTTAGTATCCAGTATTAATAGTTAAAATGTTAAGCAATTAAAATGGAAGTATTGAATTTGAAATAAATAATTACCATTTATATCTTTTGACAAAGTCGAGTGACTTGGGTTTTATGGCTCAAAACCTGTAACAGGATATGCTGCGCCACACTTACAAAATATAAAGCAGAAGCTAAATTAAGTTTAGTTAAAAATAATTAGAGGTATAAAAGTTGGTCAGAGAAACTTTAGTTATGTACTTCAAATATTGAGAATTGAAACTTTTAAAATATGCATTTCAACAAGGCTTACGAATACAGATTTAAAATTGTTTCCGAATATTTCAAATTCCTACTACTACAAATTAATATTCTAAAATAATTTTTTCCTCAATTCTTTGAAGCATTTCTCGCAATTGTGTTCGGGAGCTTAACTGTACTAGTGTTATAGCTTTAAAAATTTTATCGGACGCTATAAAAAAAAATAATAAAGAGCTATATTCAACTCGGTATATATTTTATAATAATTATCTAAAACCTTATTATATCCACAGAGTTTTAAAATATGTAAAACACGAGAAAAAATTAGTAAACTTTATGTTGATTCCAAAAATGCATGAATGCCATGGGAAAACACCCGAAAAAAAAAACAGCTTATATTTAAAATTTAATGAAACGACATAGCACAGTGTTAAAAAAATTTAAATAACTCTAAATGTAACTTGAGCTACGAAATTTCGTGTACTTAAATTGTACAATTTCTGTTAACATACAAAGTAAAAACTTTCAATAATCTGGTCATTTTCAGGGTACTGTATCCGCATAACGATTTTTAAGTAACTTAAAAATCAAAAAATCTTAAGTATAAAGATATCAGATTTTTATTGTTTATTAACACCATTCTTGGAAGCAAAATGAGTGAGCGGGCCTCTTATTTTTGAACTTTGGTCAAGTGACAAGGGCGAAACGCTACAGGTTCTCGACTAACCCGACTAAAAAGTTCTATTTCAAGCCAATAAGAGGGCTCTGCATAGATTTAACGAGCATCGGTCCTACTACACAGCCGATTTTTACAGGCATCGGTGCTCGAACTCATGACTTAAAAGAAACAACAATACAGAGAGTTCGCGGTTCTGACCGCTAGGTTGCTGCGGTCTAAGATATAGAGAAATTAAAAGAATAAATTTATTGAACAGTTTGTTAAATGCAATACTTAAGCATACAGTTTTAAATATTAGATTCCGTTTCAAATTTTGAAATGAAGATTTAATAGATTAAAAGTTTGCAGGCTTTGATACCAAGATCTTTCGAAAAAGTATGAACGAGTTCCAGCAGAGTTTATTAAGTAAGTGAGTGACAGTGGAGTTTCATGGTGCAACCAGCGGCGCTCAATGGTGTTGCAGACTTTTCGAATAGGCTGCGCCAAACAAGGTGTTGATCTAGACGCTTGAAAAACTGAAAGATTGATAAAAACGATGTGATAAGAAGGGTTGAAAATATAGTATTCTGGGCAGCGTATCACCCTCGTTTACTCGAGACGGTAAACCCCACGAAAAAGAAAATATCACGAGGGTACTTCGGAGAGTCATGATGCGCACTTACTGAAAAGTTAAGCGCGCGAGAGGAAGATATCAATGGTGGCGTGTTTATCCGAGGCAAATTTTAGGGCCGTTGAGGGAAAACTGTATCATATCCTAGATAATACTCCCATGAACTCGCTGAAAAGCTAAATACTAAAAATCAAACGCATGACTTCAGTTCGCCTTAAAAGTAGGTGATGGAAGGTACAAAGCTATAATGTTCCCAATGCCTTGGTAGTGAGCCTTTGCACTATCCATGTTTTTCAATATACAGCATTTCACCCAAGAGTCGTTGAATCACTACTTGAAGAAATGGTCCCAGGTCAAAAAACGGAAGGTTACAACGATTTCAAAAACGAGAGTGCGTCTTTTAAAGGGGCCAGTGATTTTTTTTCTCGAGATTGAGTTAGGCCAATGAGGATTGGAAATTTATGATGTAGAAATATCTTTAGGTTGTTAGGGCAAAACTGTTAGGTGGGATTAAAAACAATGTTCGGGTGTTGCGAAAGGAGATTCATGATTGGTTTTATTAAGGTCGCACCAAAAGCAACACGAGGGCTATTTGCAATGGACCTCGTAATTTTGAACCTCGGTCAAGCGACGAGGACGATACTCGAGATGGTACCTCCCTTTCTAAGCTTCCACGACTCTTCTAAGGGAGCACTTTGAGGCACGACAGCTTTTTCGTGCATCAGCCCTGGCTACACCTTGAGTTTAAAGTACTGTTTTATTACTTTTCTTTTTATTAGAAAATGTTGAATTTAGTTTACAATTTCACTATACCCCTAGTAGCAAATACTATTTGTTTTTATTTTAGAACTAATAAAGAAGATTTTTTATAAGGGATTTTTGCATATCGTAAAGAAACAGTCAAGTAAGTGCTTTGCGAGTAGCTGAAAAGAATAGCATAATAAAGTCGATATGTTTTACTTTAATACCAAGAAAATAAAGATGTTTTCTCGCGCGATTGCAATATAGGGCTTTACATATATATCAGTATCTTTTTTTAAAAAAAACTCTACTTTTGATTTTTTAAAGTTAAGTAAAAGTGTTAAAAAAACTAGGTCTTTTCTAGCTGCCATTTATGTAAAAAGTTTATTTTGTTTGAAAAAAGGACAATCCTAAGAGTAAATTTCCATTTTTCGTTGTAATTTAAAAGATAATAGTAAAAGTAAGGCATTTATAAATTTAACTACCGATATGAACTAATACGAATTTATGAAAAATTTGCTTATTCTTAGATACAATAAGGCCGAGAAATGAAATTAATGATCTTTTAATTCCAATTAACTTTGAGCTCTCCTGTAACATTCGGAATAAAAAAATACAAATAAATGACGAAAATGATTGCCTTAAAATAATTAAAGTTTGTTCATCGTCTTGAAACCAATGACAAAAACCCAGTGACTCTAGAAACAGTTTAAAAGACTAAAACTATTTGAGAAGCACTTAATTAAAGAGACATGCGAACTTATGAATTATTTGTTAAACTTACTGGAGCAATTTTTTTCATCCGAACCATCTTCGCAGTCTGCTCTCTTGTCGCACACCAATGTTTCGTCTATGCACTTACCATCGTTGCATTTGAATTCTTTAGTATTGCAAGTTTTAGATTTTGTAGCTGAGGAATAAAATTTTTTAATTCAATACCAGTTACAGAAATAAGAAATTGTCCGAATTAATATTGCTATTCAGTTTTAAACGTATTGAAATCTTTCCAAATTTTTCCGAGATATCTGTTCAGTAATGTTGACTCCGTATTGGTAACTTTACAATTTAACCGACTGATTGCTTATAAGGGTGGCATTTAAAAGCAGCACGAGGGGCATCGGATGCGAACCTTGGTCAAGGGACATTGACGGCACCGGAGATACTCTCCCTCAACAAGATCTCACTTCACCATCAGAAATACTTGGAGCCTCGATAGAATTAACGCACGAGTGATGGTTAAGTTTAATGGCGCAAGAGCCATCAATGGCTTTGTTGAGTTTTAGTTTAGTTTTTTTATTAACGTCGTACTAGAAACAATACGAGGGCTATTGTTAACGGACCTCGTAACTTTGAACCTCCGTCAAGTGACGAGGACGGCACCCGAGCTGTCACTCTTCTTCTTTCTTCCACTTCACGCCAACGGGAGAACTCTGGAACTAGATAAGATTACGCGTGCGTCAGTCGCGGCTACACGGTGGGTCTTTTGTAGCATCAAGGATCGAATCCACGACCATGACCACTAGATTATCGCGACCTTCTTCGAAAGGGAGATTTAGCTTTTAGATTATATTCTTTCGACAATTTAGAGTAATCCGCAAATTTAGCATAGATTTATTGGTGAAAGCGGTCAGACAGAATAGGGTCGAAAATAAAGAATTGCTAGAGAATTCGAGCCGAGCGTCAACCATTTTTACCAACGACTGTAAACCCCATGGGAGAAAAAAAATTATCTATCCGTAATCCGAATCACGATGCCTATACTTTCCCAGGAAAACTAAACATTCGGCAACCTCTCGGGAGCCAATATTAGCTTTTTTGTTAATATCTATAGTAGCTGGCAAGGGGCTGCAGAAAATTTTCAAACTTTTTTTAGCCCCCCCCCCCCTGTAATCTAATCAGAATTCGTAAAATGATCATGCTAGAGCTCTGACGACATGAGGCGAAAATATTTATTGGGAAGCTTGCCTTAACTTCATTTACAACAACTATGATTGAATTTGGATTCGAGCATATGGTTCATCAGTACAAAGGACGTAACATTGGACAAAGCTGTAGGTCAGAATTCTGATGCAGCTATTATAAGACT
>BMAW01116016.1:8955-42833 GCA_019974015.1 Nephila pilipes | reverse complement strand
ATCTGGATTTAGTGTTTACTTTTTCCTGATTAGGGTGTATTTCTTTAGTCATTTCTATATCACGTTCATCTTCAAAATATTTCTCGGCTGTAACAACATGGCCAGTTACAATAAGTCTTCGTTTCCTACGTTCTTTAGAAATCCTTTTTTCGTCAGCATATCGTGCATGTGTATTTGTTTTATTATTAACAGAACTTATCTTGGATACTATTTTATCAAAATGTCCACATTCCTTAATTTTCGAGCTTTCAATCACCGATTCATTCATAGTCTTAGTTTTGTGTTTCAATATTATCTTCTTGGGAGATAAATGATTTTCTTTGTTTAGAAATTTACGCTTTTTTTGACATTTGACAGATTTATCTCTCCGAGAAATTTCAATAAGTCTGAAACCATCATCATCAGTAATCTCATATGTATCATGTGGTTCTGGATAACTAGCTGAAATACAAAGAAATTTTTAATTACAATAACCAAACATAATTGTAGCAAAAAGCATTGCAATCAAGAAAGTAAAAGATTAAATATACCTTTATACTCTTCCAATCTTTCTGGATGCTCTACTTTCATATGATGTAAAACAGCTTTACAGGATGAAAAAATGACACTGGCACAATAGGGACAATGTTTCAGATCTTTTTCCTGACAAAAGAAATAACAAAAAAAGGGGGGGGGGATTTTAAAAATGTTCACAATTTTTGCCATTACAAATACATTTACAAGACTACTTTTTATATAGTTGATACATAATTGTATCAGTCACTGTGGAAACATCCAGAAAAAATTCACACATAACATTAATACTGAGTATTAGCCAAAATTATAATTTATTCTTCAAAAATACAATGTAATCCACAATTTTTAAACGGTGAATGATTAAATACAAATAAATGGTCACACACAACATAAAACATAAGAATACATACTTTATTTTCCAAGTAGCAAATATTTTCTCAACATTTAATGATATTTACTATAAAAATTGCCTGACATAAAATCTTTTTTTTTAAATGATAAAAAGAAAAAAAAAAGTAATAAAAACTGCTTACCGTCCCACAGCAACAATGTTTATAATGTGTTATGAAATTAGAAATTGTCCGATATTTCTGGAAACAGCCAAACATTGGACATAACAAAAAGCCCCTCTCTGCTAATTTGTTTGCCCATTCAGCCTTCATTTTAGCAGTAATTCGACGAGCTTTTGTAAATCTCCTGCATAAAAATAAAACAAGTTATTAAGTAATAATGCAATTACAAATATCAGTTTGTAAAGATCGTCTTATCGAGAAAAATAATTTCTTTCGACAACACTCAGAGTAACTCCCAAAATTAACAGTGTACTTTTTTTCCCTTGAGAAATATATTCATATTGAGGAAGATAACAATAAATTAAAGATTTTATAATCATCAAGAACAAAAAAAAAACCTTATTTTGCTAACACTACATATGCCATTATAAATCAAAAGACTGGTAATAAACCTCCAATAAAAATCTTTGTATACATATATTTTTTTCTTTATAAATGATTTCCTTTAAATATATAAATGCATTATAATTTTCAAAATCAACTTTTACTAATTCTTTTGAAAAAGTTTTCATGATTGTTTCCTCCGAGAAGTCATTAGATTTATGGTACAAAGAGATGAAAGTTAAAATGCGGGTTTATCATTACAAAAAAGCAAAACTTAGAATTAAAAAAAAGGTAATATTTAATGCTCATGGAGTTGAAAATACATATGGAAACGTTTTCTTTATATAAATAAAACACATGAATCAATAACTTATAGTCAATCCTTTCCTTTAAAAGACCAATTCCAATCACCTTCGTAAAGACTTTTAAAAGTATTGTTTTGGAAGATGTGCGGCTTTTCCATTTCCACAAGGACAATTTAAAATATTCTTTGCTTTTGTTCTATTTTTTTCAAAAAAAAGGATCACAAAATCTCAATAATGTTGAAAGTAGCCGAGCTTAAATATAACGTGAACTATGATAAACCATCCACCAATATACTATACTAAGGTTCCTTCCATGTCAGAGAAAAGGGTAAGAAGCATATGCTAATAAAGGACATCCGACAAAATAATCCTAGAAGTATTTAATATTTTCTTAAAAATAATTTCACTTTTTAAAAGGTTAGTTAAATTCTTCTTTCCTTGAATCCAATCCAACTAACCTATTTACCAAAGTCATCACTAACAGGAATGTTTAAAACAAATTGCATGCATGTATAGATACAACAGATATCACAGACACTTCTTAAGAATCTTTAAAACATACTTGCTAAGTCATTGAAGTAATTTAGGTGTAAATGGATGGATGATGATGATGCTTGATTATTAATGTTGTACTTGGAAGCAAAAACAAGGGCTATAGACAATGAACCTCGCAATTTTATTCTCCATCATGTAACAAGGGCAAGAAATACCTCCGAGATATAGCATCTCCCTCTCTATACTTCTTACTTCTAGACTAACACTCTACATGACTAGTAGCATCAGAACTCGATGAAAATCAAGCCTCCCACGAGTTCCCGACCATGACCGACATGGTTGCAATTCTACTCTGATGATGTAGGTTAACTTTTTCATTTATTAATACAGTTTAAATAATTTATAACTAAATATTCATAATAAAATAAGTTATAAACTGAAAGTACAAATGAGCCCCAACAGCTTTTTAAATATAATTCATTTGCACTCCAAAATTTTGGTTAGTAATAAGTACTAATAATGGGACACTCTCATAATCATGCATCAAATGTGATGGCCTAAACATGATGAATATGGTAACCTGTATCTTTCACATCATGAATGGTTATGAGGCTAATAAGTAAAAGAATGATCATCCATTCCAATATCTTTCAATAGAAATTTTTAGCTGCTTTTCTGTCAAAATGCTTTATAAATGGAATAAGTATAAATAGTATGGAAAAAACGATTTGGAAGGGAGAATGCAAAAAATCTACACTTACCATTTTCAGAGCAAAAAGAATCAATACTATCCTTATAAAAGAATTTATTTGAAAAGTGAATGTTGGATTATTTAGAGAAAGTTTTTATTTCAGAAAAACAAAATGCAAAAAGAGTATAATTCTCCTTGAATGTCAGAAAACATATGAAACAGATAAATTGACAGATGCTAGATGCCCCCCCCCCGACACACACAAATTCTAAGAATAAGTTTACCGATTCTAATTTGGTTTGAAATCTGTCACAGTATAGCAATAGAAGGACTACTGACAGCGAATCTCATAATTGTGAGCCTCTGTTGAGATGACATGCACATGCTAGGTTCCCACCTCTTCTAACTGGTACACCACAGTAAATGATGATTTTGAAGACTTGTTTACATGCAGCAATCTCTTTATTTTGAAAGGTCTGATGGAACAAACTTGAATTTACAACTTGACAGAGTTTTGTAAGCCATAAGAGCTTGTGATCATGACCAATAGGCTGTGATAACTCTTAAAAATAGTTAGAATACCATATGCTAACAGTTGAAAGCTTGTAGGAATGAACAAAGTACATATTGATCAGGCCCAGTTAATCTCAATTCCCACAAAAACCCAATTTAAGTGGCATCAATTGTGTAAGAGTGAGTGAATGTGAAGGTTATTGGCGCAAGAGCCAGATGTGGCTATGCTGTGCCAAACAAGATTTAATTGTGGTTTAGATGAGAAAAAATTGAAAAAAAAAGACAAAAATTGGTTGACAAGGAGGGTCGAAAATAGAGAAGGATCGCTATGGTAACCCAGGGACATGGCACCCGTGTTTACCAAAGACAGCAAACCCCATGAAAAACTAGGGTTACTCAGGGTCATGATGCCTGTATTCACAATTGTGCAATGAGACAAAACATTACAGAAACATTAAATGTAATGAAATTAATATTTTTTGCATCAGGTGAAATAAATTTTGCGAAATATTTGTATTCCCTCTTGTGAATTTCATCTTTATATTTATTAAAACAGCTATTTTTTAAATAAAGCTACATGTACCATCAGGTTAACAATTCCCATTTTAATTTGGATTTCACAGTAATTTATGTTGAGTGACAATTAAGTCCAGTAAACCAAAAAGTATCCGATTTTAATTTTTGATACTTAACTTCTAGAGATTTCCCAACACTTTACTAACCTTAAATGAAAATTTTTATTTTTAAAAAGTTTTTAGATGCAAACTTTTCACAAATTATATATAACAAACAAAAAATCCTGTCATGAGATACATGGGCTAAAGAAACACTTTTAATTCTATATTACTTAAAAGCACAATTTACATTCCTAAAATATAAAAATTAAAAATAAACAAACCCTAATTCTGCTCTTGATCTAAAATAGGTTTTATTTCTTTCCTTTTTAGAAAGATACATTTTTGATGTTGATGAGTGTGGTGAATTATAGCCATCAGAAGATTCATCAACATCATCTGCATAAATTATTTCACTGGTTACTTCTAGAAGACCATCAGTATCAGTATTCATTTTCTGTAAACCATAATTGGAAATAGGCGATTCAACAATAACATCATTTATGTTTCCTATATCTGAACTAGGTTCATCGCTATTTAAGGTGTCCGGTTGAATGTCATTACTTTTTGGTGTTCTCACTACTTGTATAAAACAAGGATTAGATATAATTATTGATACTGAATTTTTACTAGTTTGCACAAGTTCTGCATCTGCTAATTCTTCCAGTGATGAAGATAAGTTCTCTTGAGTAGAAAAATTTTGGGGGTTAATCCCTACTTTTACATAATCTTGTAGAGGCACTGTTTCAGTTTGTACATCCTTGTTAGAATTTACAATATCATCGCTCTTTTGATTTTGCGAATTAAATGAGGGTACTTCTACAATTGAAGAAATATTAGAATTTTCATCCCTCACAGAGTTATTAATATTTGTTTCACTGGATTCAGAATTTGAAAGAATAGTATCATCTTCAAAAATACATTTAGTGCTCCTAATAACAGGTTCACTCGTAATCCCACTCCCATCATTTGAATATTCAGCAAAATCACCAGGCATTTTCCATTTTTTTGACATAGTATACTTATTTTCTTTTGGGGGTCCAACATCAATGTTTTCAAAATCATTACAAACACTCTCCAAGATATTCTTTGTATTATTTTTCATGTCCGAGTCCAGCATAAGCTCATTGGTTAAATCTGGGTTGATTATGTTCGATAATGGACAACTATCATGATTAAGATGCTCAGTTTCCATGACAATTTTGATTTCTTGCAGCCTTGATTTAAAATAAGGTTTAATTCACATTAATGCCTCCTGTTGCACTCAAATCTAATAACAGTGCGACTGTTCTGCATTTCTGAACAATTCGAATACCTGCAAAGTTAAAGGAAAGAAATTATGAGAGAAAAATATTAAAAAACATTTAAAAAAGAAAAAAAATTCATTGAATGTCCAAGAGGCAAAAGAGAACAGTTAAAAATCTACATGCCAAACTTTTATCAGGAGCCTTGATTTTTTACTGTACCAGGTATGTAAGTATGAAACCGGAATTTGCCCATAGGTGGCACTGGATGTCAATGCAGTTACCGACACATTACGTCAGCGGTGTCTTGTTATTGTATTGATATCCAACAAAGATTTCCAATTCACAATAACACGAGTTTCATTCAGTAGCATTAGTTTATTAGAGATAAACATGTCGAGTTTTGTGCCAACAAATTACGATTTGCGGAAGACGACGCTTAAACACAACAACAACTGGCGGATCAGTTAAAGGTGACCCTTGAAGCCCTCTCCCTTCGGTTGAAAGCCATGGGAAAGATACAAAAGGTGGGGAAATGGGTTCCACATGAACTCAACGAAAGACAGCAGGAAAACCGCAAAACATCGTGCGAAATGCTGCTCGCCAGGTTCAAAAGGAAGTCATTTCTCCATCGAATTGTGACTGGCGATGAAAAAAAAATATATTTCGAGAATCCTAAGCGCAAAAAGTCATGGGTTACTCCGGGTGAACCATCAACATCGACGGCAAGACCAAACCGCTACGGACGAAAAACAATGCTGTGTGTTTGGTGGGATCAGAAGGGCATAATCTGCTACGAGCTACTGAAACCTGGGGAAACTGTCAATACTCAACGCTACCGACAACAAATGACCGATTTAGATCGAGTTTTGCGTGAAAAACGACCAGAATACCAACAAAGACAACACAAGGTGATTTTGCTGCTTGACAATGCACCAGCACACAAAGCAAAACAGGTCCAGGAAACGATAGAGTCGTTCCGTTGGGAGATTCTTCAGCACGCGCCTTACTCACCGGACCTTGCCCCATCCGATTACTACTTGTTTGCATCGATGGGACACTCACTTGCTGAGCAGCTCTTTACTTCTTACGAAGATGTACGAAAATGGCTCGATGACTGGTTTGCCTCAAAAGAGCAACAGTTCTTTTGGCGCGGAATCCACAAATTGCCAGAAAGATGGGGAAAATGTATAGATAGCGACGGACAATACTTTGAATAAGTTACTTTGTATCATATCATTACAATAAACGTGTTTTTTCTGTACAAAAATTCCGGTTTCATACTTACACACCTGGTAGATACAGTTTCTATATATTAAACCGAATTTCTACATGTGGACAAAAAATTAATTGTAGCCGATTTCTCCACTGATCAGAACATATTAGATGACTGTTTTGACAAGGAGAACCAAAAGAAGAGGATGACAACAAAAATGAATTAATTGAAATTCAATCCTGAAAACAAGTAATGGAAGCATTCCAAACTGTTTGACAAAGCTTAAGATTTATTCCTAATAATTCTAAAGAAATTTTTACCTCTCTAAATAAAACTTAACACTACTTTGAAACAAATCATGTCTAAAAGTCATTAGGAAATACTTAGTACAAAAATAAAATTTTATTTTGATATACAAACATTCTATTTTTAGTTCACTGTGAGTAAACTTGTAAATTACAAACATATGTACTTTTTAAATAAATTTCTTAGATAGTTAATGTTTTAAGTTTTCTTTATCCCTAAAAATAAATCATACATAATTGTTTTTAGCAAGAAACCAATGAAAGTTATCTATACTTCTAATTTTCCACCAAACCTTTAAATTTGATAAATAGAAGTTCAACAGTATTTTCTTGCCCATGACAATAAAATCTCATACATTTATTACACAATCTACAGTAAGCATTTCTGAACACATAACATACCACTGCATACACACACTTTTAAATAACTATAATAAGAGAATTTCTACATGTCGACTACTTAAAGAACTGAAATAAACCAATCAACATAATGATCAAAGCCTACTGTATTAATTTATATAAATAACTTCTCTAATATAATTTTTATTTAACCTTTACACTACAGCGGTACATATGCAGTACCAAAAAATTTCTTGTCTCTAGCTTTGGCTGCACTACAACTGCTGTACCAAGCTATCTAGAGACAGTTCTTTCCCCTTTTTTTCTCAGCAGACGTTATCAATTGTGGGCAAATTCCTTATCATTGGCGACCTTTAGGAACAACCAGATTAGTAAAAATTCTCCATTCGATGACCGATAGATTTTTCTTTTCTCTTGTTTTTTCTTCGAATTTTTAGAATGAATCTGAAATTTCTCACAGAAATAGAGATTGAGAATTTGATGGAAGATTTAGATGAAAAAAATTTTGTTGATAGACACCAAAAAAAAAAAATTTGATTTTGACGTTGCTGAATGTGAAAAAGAAAAATTAACCACTTCCAAGCAAAAAATTGTGGCAGATTACAACAAGCACATGGGATATGTTGATTTAGGAGACCGCATGGCATCCACCTACACTTTTGCTAGACAAACTAGGAAATGGACAAAACATTATTCTTCAGCATCATCGATATTGTTGTGTTTCCGATATTTAAAATGGCCAGACTAAGTTAAAAACTCAGTTTAAAAGAATTTAGAATAAATTTAATAACATCTCTGATAAGTAAATTAAATTATAAAAATACAGAGCCTCCAGTAATAAAAAAATTAAGACAAATGATGATAAATTTTCTCATTGGCCAATTGACAAAAAGAAAAGAAGGTACACATATAGTGCAAAAAAGGATATACAAAAAGGAACAACTAATATCTGTAAGGCATGCAATGTAGCTCTTTGTATTCACCAGAACTGTTTCAAAAAATAACACATAATTTATTTAAAATCTCTTATTTTTCCAAAACAGTTCTGGTGAATACAAAGAGATTTTAAATAAATTATGTGTTATCACATAAACTAATAAAAAAAGACTAGAATAAAAAAGATTAAAACTGATACATTTTTAATGAAAAGAAAAGGAAAATATAAGCAAAAAATTTTGAAAAGCAGAATTCACTTTCCATTTTTAAAATAGACATTTCAAAAGCATTGCTACAAGAACTTTTCAATTTAAAATATGTTTCTTTTAGAAACAAAAAGAATTAAAAAATTTAATCTTAAAGAAAAAAAAAGTATTAATTTAAGATTCTTTAAAAAAATTTGATATAAAAAAGTGTTACATATTATTTTCATTGGAATGCATGAATTAATCGAAGGTTTTGCCTAAAATTGACATACTTAAGGTTTACTCAGCAGAGTTGAAATGTGTTCAATTAAGTTAAAAATTATTTTTTAAATCTCACTTCTGATAATATTTAATCACAAAAAGGTTACAGTAGCAGAGAAGAGAAGTCGCAAACTCGTAGACGGGGTTTAATTGTGAGTTCGAGTCCTGTTCAATTGAAAACTGGCTATTTTGTCTGCCTAGGTTCTAAGTCCTTATGTTGTTGTGGTGTGGAAGTTTGGCGAGTGGATGCAGTCCTCATTGCTTGACCGTCGTTCAAATTTATGAAGTCCATCACCAGTAACCTTCTTATTGTTTCAAAATGCAATGTTATTAAGATATCAAATCAAAATATTTGGAGTACATTGATTTTTTTTTTATGCATTAAAAGGGCATTAATTTAAAAAGTAAAATGTTAAGTAAACACGTTCTGCAGATCATTCTTAAAGTTTTCCTTCTTTTACATATTTCATTGAATAATTTTGAAAACCTGAGGTATTATTTTTTATTACATGGTTTCAATGTTGCAGTTAAATATGTAAGTTGCAATAATGAGATCACAGATAAAATCTGCATACTAAGTCATGTGATTACACACCTGCAAGTGTATATTGTGTGTGTATACATATAAACAAACACCGAATTTAATTGTTACGAGTTTATGATTGAACTATCGTACTCTAAAAGAGTAATCATGAGATTACAAAAGCTATTAACTTAATATTGTTTTAACGTACTTGCTTCTAGAAAATGTCTTAGTAATATGGTATAGCTGTCACTTTCTTTGTTATTGTTTTGTTTGAAAATGTTAAATGTATGCAATACACGACTCTAAGTTATGATAAATTTTAATATTTAAAACTAAAAGATTATTTACTATTTATTGAGGAACATAAACGAAAAAAATTAGAATTAATTTTTAAAAATTCTAAAAATATTTTATAAGATAAATAATTATTATATAATGCCTTATATTAGTATTTTCATAATATTTTTCTCATACTTAAGGGATATTAGCCTTTATTGCTCCACATCCTTCATCAATTTATCTCACACAAAGAATAAAAATCTTGTTTCAGAAAAAGTCATTTTTAGCAATTTGCGTTGACTAAAATATTACGAATGAAGAAAGTAAAAATTATTAGATATATTACTTTTATTAATACAAGATTTCTAGTCAACATGCCAATCATATAAATTCTACTTTCTTAGTACTTCTGAAATGTTGTACATCACACTCCAGAAAACATTTTTTTTTTAACTTTGGAATTTACTTAAAAAAGGACATGAGCACATGTTGAAAAATTCACAATATTCATAAAATCAAAATATGCATTTGAAAATTTGTAAGTCACTCAATTATAAATGGAAACCAGGAATTCAAAAAAAATTATTGTGATGCGATATGGCACCAAATGTTGGGATATTTCTTACTCGTCCATGAATACCGAGTAAAAATCAGCAACCCTTACTATCTCCCCTTTGTAACTAGAAAACTAACAATACCACATGTGGCAAACTTGAGCTTCCCAGTGGGGAAAGAAAATTTTTCCTCAATCCTAAAAGCACGGAGTGGAAAGGATATTTTGACTTGGAATAAGCCAAATTCTAAAGGTTAAACTAAAGAACAAAGTCATATTTGATAAAAACACAGTAAAATCCCACATATACAAATCAATATACAGATTTTTAACACTAAGAATACCAAGTAAAAAAATTATATACTCAAATTTTCAAATATTAAAATATAATTAGTCCTTGACTAAGATGATTAAAAATCAGGATATTACTGAGCATAAGAATGAAAAATACCTCTGCATTGTAATTAATATAAAAGTTTCTACATAAAATAAAGGGTTTAATTCAATTTTCTTGTTAAATTTCATATTTTCTTTGGCATGAAAGAATTTCTTACTCTTGTCATATCTACACAAGCAAGCAATTAAGGAAAATAAGAGACGTTAAGTTAAGGAAGTCTGATTTTGCAATATGGCCATTAGGGTTTAAAAAATACAAATTATATACATCTATAAAAACTTCTTGCTAATGAGTTTTTTTATCATTGGCTTGCTATTCAGGATCACACAATTTCTTATCCAAAGACTTTTCCCTTCATTAATAGAAAATTTCCACATATAAATTATCGTTAATACTTTTGCATCAGGTTATTCTTCCTTTAAAGCTTTCATATAAATCAGGATATTTAAATACACATGTATAAGAACTGCAATAATTAATTTTGTAATTATTGCACAGTATTTTAAACACAGAATTTGCATACATTAAAATGAAATCTAAGAAATAACTTCATTTCTATTGTGGTAACAGTCCACATTTTAATGCAGATTTGAAAACTTTATACTTAAATATCATTATGAACAAGTTACTACTTCGTGACAAAGATACAAGAAGTCTTTTTAAAATAGCTCAGCTGTATGAATGATAATTTCAAATAATTTTTAATGATAATTTCAAATAGTCATACACAGATTCACTTCAGATGATTCTAATCATGATGGCATATCAATATCACTCATATCAAATCACAGCAATTTCGATTCACTGCCAGTATTTTCATCTTCAACTGATTCACAATTTCTATCATCTGTTTCACATAAAATAAGCTTGCAAATTTTTAGGACATATACCAAAATCACTTGAAAAGTATTATAATTCATCTAAAATTTTGTTTTCAAATTTATCAAACTAATAATTAAATATTTTTCAAATTCATCCAATTATTAGCAATGTTGCCTACTGTTATATAATTAATTGACTGATAAACACTCAAATATAATAGAAATAATGCATTAACAAATTTAAGAATGTACCACTGTGAATATATAATCTTTATCTGAAAATTTATCAGAGTAGAAAACTATCAAGAACAAAAAAAAAGTTTTTGTAACTGTTCCGTACAACACAAATCAAACAAAAATAAATGACATATCTTGCACCTATTCAGTTGAAACACAATTCATAAGAGGAAAAAAATTCAACATGTAAGTACAGTCAGCCAGATCACAGTTACAAAAGGACAAAATATTTAAAAAAAAAATAGCCACACTAAAACATTTAACCAGTAAGAGTTTATCAATGTTACTAAAAATAAGATATCAAATAAATTCATTTATTTGAAAAAGAAATAGAATACGGGAATAAAATAAAAAGTTTACATAGCCTTCAAGACAGCACCACTCCAATTGCAGGTTCAAGGTGCTTCCTTAACATAATTCCAAAAGTAATTTCCATAGAAAATTTATTTAAAAAAATATGCGACAGTATATTTTTATATTTTAAAAAAAACATGCTTCTTATACCTCATTACATGTTTGGTATGACATGCAATATTAATTTCCGATATTTTACGTAAGTAGCAAGTACCATCTATATATGGTTTCCATCCCATTTTTCTTTCTTTTTGTATTGGTGTTTCTAAAGTTAAGCCAACATTTCCTTTTCATACAATAAAACCCAGAATTCTCAGTGTTATCAATTATTTTTCGGGATGAATATATTTTTAATAGCTTTTGACATTTTAATAACATTCCTTACTATTCCCCTCCTTAATTCCAAATTTAGTAAAAAAGCATTAATTAATACAAAAAAATTTTGTTATCCTAATTTATATATTTCTTAGAACAATTTTTTTACTTTTAAATTACAGTTATTTCAAAGTTCCATATTTTCAATCAAGAAATATTGCATTCCTCGCATGCAAAACTTCCCTGAAACAAATAATTTCTTGCACAAATATAAATGCAAATTTTAATTTCAAAAACACATAATTATATTTAAATTCTATAAATGTAAAAAATATCACACAGAGAAGAATTTTGAATTTGAAACATCTCCAAAGAAAGAAAAATTCAACAATGCATTCTAGCTTTGTATACAAAACTTCTCTTTTTAAATGCAACAGATAGAAATAAATGCTTTTATCTAAAAAAATCATTTAATAGGTACAACCTAAATTGAAATTTTATTTTCTTAAGGAATACTTTTTCTAATCAAAGGGACAAAAATCATATCAAAAGAACATTTCGCTAATCTGTCAAATTTATTTTGCTATTCCTAAAAAAGCAACTTTTTACAGAGCAAGTACTTCATTATTTAATCTACTGAGCAAGAGTTAAATGGAGATCGTTTGTAAAATTTAATTTCAAATGCATGAAATTATGTAGAATTCCTATGTCTATACTTTAGGGAAAGCTATTTTTTCCAACAAATAAAAATAGATTTTACGGAAATAAAATCAACAAATTGATCAATACAAACAAGAAAATGTTACACATGTATACAATAAGTGTAGTATTTTGCATTATTTAAATAATTGATACTTTTAATTAAATAAAAAATACCAAATATGATTCTACAACAAAGTGACAACTTTCAAATCATATGTGTGAAGGGGTCTCCTGTCATCATATAGTTTCAAATGACTCATAGCAATCCAATGTTTTAATGAATCACAGAAAAACATTGATGCAACAAATACAAAAAAGAAAATATTGTTAGGCCATCTCTCACCTCTTGATAAATTTGTATTATAATTTAACTTCACATTAAGTGGCACTATTAATTGAGAAATATCGAATGATTTGAATATTTATAAATGAATTTTGTATCATAAATTGCGAGATTTAATGGTCATTTTACATTCCATCCCATTGGAATGTTTACACATCCTGGCTGCCTTCTCTGTAAATCGGCAGATCCAATGAATAGACCACTGCTGTTGATGTGGATCACTTCATAGAGACTTGAAAGTAGTGCTTTACTGGCATGCTAAAGAACTTTTCACATAATGATATTCCTGGAGTGCTAGAACTTTTGTGGCAATGATTTCAGCAACTTCTTTCATCTGTTCCAGTTTTTATATTTGTATTTGCCTTTCCATTGGATAAAAAATAAAATTATTTTATGATAAATATTTCCTAGAGAATATTTAACGCCTTCTTTAAATTGTCTAGTTTTTTCATTATAAAAATAAGGATCATTGTAAAGTTTAGTAGTTTGAAAAATTAAGCTGGAAAACCTATGCTCAAGAAACATACATTCTAATTCATAACATTATTTATACTAGTTTAAGCCATATCCCTTAAAATTAATCTGGAGAAATTATTTATGCTAAGGATGAAAAAGTAAGCAGAACTGTCTGCATGAGTTTAAGAAGTAAAAGAAAAATTTTAAACTTACTTTCATTTAAAATAAATAGGTTTTTGTCCAAATATAATCTTGTAGGCTGAGAAGTTTTTGTTACTTTTCTGGGGGGGAGGTAATAATTTTTCATATATCTAAAATTTCAAATAAAAAAATTTGTGACAAACTGTTTTCATTTGTTATGGGTACAATATTTAAATGTACAATGAATAAGTATGTTCAATTGAAATTATTGAATGAAGCATGTTCCAAATTTTTTAAAGTTCTGTCTAAGGATACATACTTTAACATGAGAGTTAACTTAGATTTGAACAAAAATTTGCCTTAACATTGGACAATTATCTTAATCATTTACTTACAAATAACATTATTTTGTACAGTTTCTTTGTAACATATGCTTGCCAAATGCAGACAAATAGCTTTCATTTCCAGTTCAAATCTAACTCATTTTAGGAAGGAAGGAAAAAACATTCTGCACAGTGCTGCCATCTATATCTATGTTTTTAAAAGCAGGATATTCTTAGTTTATTTTAAAGGAATGGAAAACAAATTTAACTGGTAATAATTACTGGAAAAGGCACTTAAAATTTTATACAGAGAGATATTGAGGCTTAATTTTCTTCAACAAAATCAACAACTAGGGTGACACTCAGGCTTAGATTGCAAAGTGTTAAAAGTTACATCATAATTGGACACAAAAAATTCATATATTTGCTCTAAATTACAGATGGAAGACCAGATTCAATTTCAAAGGAAAGATTAAGAAACATAACATCTACACTTAAGGTTTTTTTTAAAGCAAACGATACATACTTATCACAATATATATATATATATCTCTTTTACAAATGTATCTGCAATTTCTAACTCATGACAAAGCTCATTTAATATAAATCCCAAACAGATTGAATTGTTCTTATTTCAATGTTCTTTGGAATACTAATTTAAATACTAGTGCATTACAAAGAGCTTGTTACTTATAATACATATCAATATGTATCGATTCTTTAACATTTACTAGCATGAAAATACATCAGCAGTCACTTTTATACATCAAAAAACTTCAATGACATTTTAAAATATTTTGATCACAAAATTTTAATTACAATAGTTTTAATGCTATTTTTAATATTTTCAATGATATTTTGATAACAAATCTATTTTTAATATTTCATTCCAGACCGAATTTGCAGGAACACTATGGCTGCTTACTACTCTTGGATCCAACATTATTGCAAAGGGAGCCTTTTTGTTCATCTATATATTCCTCCTATGAATACAGAATTAATAAAATATTTATTCCACAAAACTAAAGAGACATCCAGAGGTTTTATTATCACATGAAGTAGAACCTTCATCTAAGACAACATACTCTTTCTGGCACAATAGGATATGCATTATGTTCCATATTGAAATTACACTCTCTCAAACATACACATTATCAACAGATTTATTCCAACAATACCACTAGATTTATATACCAATTAAAGCGATTGCTATAAAATAAACAAATAGTTCTCAAATCCTATAACAGAACTTCATTTCAGATTATATTTATGCTAAAATACTTTATATTTTTTGGGAAAGGTTAACGTAATTGCTTGCTACATTACGATTTTTTGCGACTGATAAAATATTTATATGGAGCAGTTTTGCTTGGTAACGAATCTACTTTGATGTGTAACATTTGATTTTTTTTTTGTAATGTGCTGAATTAGGATTATAATTACAGTATTAGTATACATTTTTATTTCTTATGTAAATGTATACTAATTACAGTATTAGTATACATTTTATTTCTTATCAAAGAAAAGTAATTGTGTTTTGGGAAAAGGCTTTATATTTTTGTTTATTGTTAATTAAGAATAATGTATTTACATGCTGAATTGATTGTACATATCAAATATTCAAAATAAAATGCTTTTTATTAATTTTCATGCTCATTCCCAGACAATTGTGGAATTGTTTGACATTTCAAATCCAAAGTTCTTTTATATCAGTAAAAGTATTCATGCACACTTTGAAAATATTTTTTTATTTTATGTATTTAGTTAATTTTGTGTTGTATTAAATTTATAAGTTGACTTATTTGACAAATTATGTGTACATAATGAATCTAAATTATTTTCTTGTATTTAAAAAAAAAAAAAAAGACAAAAATTTAAAAAATTCTTATATACATACATTATTAATTTTATGCTAATTTAAGTTTAACCAATTACTGTGTTTAATTGCCAAATTATTTATAATTTATTGTAATTCAACCAGTATATTAAATCAATAATGTCATGTATTATATTTCATAAAATATAACATATTACAAAAAAAAAAATCAGTAGTATGTTTTTATTAATTTCCTGGTTTATATAATTGGTAGATCATCATATTGAGCAAACATTATATGGAGTTGAACACAATATCAAAGGCCTAATATGCAGAAAATTTGGATTCAAATCGGGAATAGGGTGTCCCCTAGGAGATTGGCGACTTTTGCATTTAAGAGCAATGCGAGAGACATTAGGGGTAGACCTCGTAAATCTCGTGAAGTGATGAGGATGACATCCGAGCCGGTACCTCCAAACTTCCGTTACATGCGAGGTATTGATGCCTCGACAGATTTTAGTAGCAAAGAGATTCGGCGCAAGAGCCAGATAGGGCTGTGTTGCGCCAAAAAAGATGTAACTGTGGTCCAGACGTGAAGAAATTGGTCAACCAATTTTTGTCTTTTCCGCAAAGGACCGAGATTCGGATTCACGACTCGCCGAAAACGACCGCGAGTTCAAGACAATAAGGCTAATGGAAGTAGTTTGACAACTGCAGAGAGTGAACTAAATATCCAGAGTCTCTAGTTCCAATATCACGCCAAATCCAACACTACCTCAAATGTTTCCGCTAACAGTAAGGCTTACGGATGATACGTCCTAATTCGAAGAAATTTCCGTTAGAAAAGGGGTCGTCTTTAGAAAAATCAATTGGACTTCGAAAATAAAACGTGTTCTGCAGGAAAAAAGCCACGGCGATGGCCCAAGAGAGAAATTTTAACATCAAGACATTTACCGAGCGCATTTAATCATTATGGAATGTAGAGCATGAAAGATTACCGAAGGCAACAAAGAGTCAATGGTTGGAGAAAACGCTGCTCTACCATATTCAATATGTAAAAGTATTGTCGAAGACCTCCAGTGCTTATTTAAGTATTGTGTGCAATGACTCCTTATCATCGTTTGCAACAGGATAAGATACCGATGCATTTCAAGAAACATCCCTCGAACAAGGCATGTTGGAGATTTAAGTCGGTTCTTGCTCTATAGTCGTCGAGACCCGATCCTTTTGTACTTACTTCGGGATAGCCCTCAGCGAAATTAAAATTCGATTTCTTTCCAGACTATCGTAAGCCCTATTCGCATGTCTACTCTACGATGGAACTATACTTTGAACTATAGGAACGAGATCCTGGCTCTCCGAGTAACAAGCATTCCGTTGGGCTTTATGCTAATTTCATATTTACGCGATGGCGCGTAATTACGATTTCATTTTTACGCAATAACTTTTGGTGACGAATTCATTATAATGCTTAGTGCCCGAAATGACAATTTTATCCAATTGCTCGCTATTTAATAGCCGGAATAAATTTCAGATAAAGGCATACCGAGCCAATCTTCATTTTTTTTTATTACAAAGTGGCACAGAAACCTACGAAATTTGCGTAACGCTCAGTACGTTTTCTTCCTATTGCATTCAAGCTTCAAGTTTGAGTAGATTCGAAGCTAGATGTTTAAAATTAAGGGCCATTTTCATTCGATTATGTCTTGAATTTGCTATTGTTCTTTAAAAAGAAAAAAGATAAAGGGAAAATATAGCTTTCTTACTCTAAAAGCCGCTATTCGGTATTAAATACCAAGTCATGCGTACTTATTCTAATCTCCGAACAGTTTAGCCGTTCGCATTTCGTTTTGTATTGTGTTCCTAAGTTTTCGAAAATGCAGAACAAATCGAAACGCGCGTCTGTAGCAGTTTTTGGAGCAATTTTCCAATCGCCAAGGAGAATATTTTTAAGGATTTTACACTCATTGTCTCTTTAAAGCGTTCGTTTTCTAAATCTTTGAAATTCTTTGATTTCAAATCATGTCTAATAAAGCTATGAACAATTCAAAAATAATCGTATTCAACTCACTTCCCCGAAAATTTATACAAAGAGAATGACCTTCAAGAATTTTGTTGGTTAGAGCATTTTATACCCAGCTTCATACGCTAAGCAGGTTCTCAATCTCAACGAATCAATCCAGAAATATTTTAGATCGATTGTTTTTTTTTTTTTCTTTCCCCAAGACATTCATTAAGGGTCTTCAAATCCCAACAGCCGATACTATTGCTTATTTGCGAGGTAACCAAATCAGACTGAACTCTAGCTGTGGTATGCAGAATGTAAAACCTTTTCCTCGTTGTGCAATACAATATGAAGCACTTTTCTAGTATTTGCACATATTTTTATTCATTTTGAAAGGACCAAATAAAAAGGTTTCAGCAGCTGAAGAAAACGTCAAGTGAAGAATTTGTTCCAAAAAAGTTCTTTCAAGCGTTTCAAATAGTAATACATGAACGAAGTTCTTGCGTGATGAATGAATAGATGAAAGTAGACGTCTATGGCGCAAGAGCGAAGTGTGGCCAAACGGTACCAATCATTTGTTAAAATGAATTATCTATATTATTTAAACATTAAGGATAAACTTTAACATCCTTAAATATAAGCTCGATTTAAAATTGTTTACCAATCTCTTGGTGCAACATCGCTAGACGAGACTTTTTATAAACCCGCGAGGCACTTTACCAAGATACCCATGCAATTTACGAATTAAGTACCATAGCAACTTCTGTACGAAATTATTAGAATATTAACACCTTAATATACTGCAAGTTATCGTTTAACAGTACAAAATATACTTTCAAATCTTTAATCTTTAAATAAAAGTTAGATTTAAAAAATGGTTTTTTTTTTTTTTTTTTTTTTTTTTTTGCGTATATTTGTTTCCATAATCTGGAAACTTAAGACTTTTAAAAATGCAATTACGCGAGCTATAGTTATACAAAACTATTCAGACGCCTGTGTTCGGAGAACTCTTCTACTGTCAAGCACCTCTCAATGGATGAGGAAGATTATAAAAAAACTAATTCAATTTACATAAATAATTTGCCTTCTAATTAAATGAGAGCGATGCTTATACACATGACTAAATACCTGAATAACTCCAAAGACAGGATCTAAAAGCATTCGACTCCTTCGAATCTGTAACGAATTAAACTCTTGAAAGGAATTCACATCATCAAAATGATTCAGTAACGCAGAGACAAGATTGAAACATGTGTCTGACACATCCTTCTAAGACGTAGATTCTTTATACAGGCGGCTAACAACTTTCAAAACACTAATGGCGGGCTCTTGACAGAATGAAAACTTGCACGCTTCTCGAGAAAAGAATATAAATACAGCATTTAAGGATGCATCTTATAAATATGCCATGCCTTTCAAACCCTCGAACATTCTACTTTTTAATTGGTTACGAAAGCGTTGCCGAACCTCTAAGCACTTATAGGCTTAACGAGTAGATTGATTGTTTAGTAACATAGCAATTTCAAGTAACACGACGGCCGTGATATTGGGATCGTCTTCGTCGCGAATTCGCGGCCGTGTTCTTTACGTCCTGTCGTTGATTGGAGTTCTGGTACTACAAAGGAGTGGCTGATTGATGCTAAATGTACGTTGGAATTTTGGAGAAAGGAATGCCAGCTTGAATGTCGTCCTCGTCACTTGACCATGACTAAAAATTAAGAGTGTCTTTTCCAATAGCTTTTTATTTTCCCTGTTAACCAATACGGTAGCCCAACAACCTTTAAGATGAGTCTGGTTCATTGGGTCATTTATTCAACAGCCTTTTTGTCATTTCTTAGTGATAAGTGAGTCACAGCCCGGGCTAGTGGCGAAAGAGCCAAATTTGGCTAAAGTGCGCCAAATATTTATTTTAACCGTAGTCCTGCTAGGAAAAGGGAAAAAAAATGAAATAGATTATTGCAAGAAGGATGGAAAATAGAGGAGGTATCTCCGGCGTACATTACCCATGTTTAACCAAGATATTAAGCCCCATGGGAAGGAGAAATATCACAAGGTTACCTCGGATCTTAATATCGGTATTTACCTAAACAATGCAAATCCATGTGGGATTGCTTCTTAGTTATATTAATCTATCGTTGGTGGATTTCGGTTATTAGTGCATCACCATCAAGTGACGAGGAGGACACAAATGCTGGTATCTCCCGCTCCTAACTTCTTCATCACGCTAGGAGAAAAATTTGGAACCTCGATAGTTCTAAGTTTCCCAGCTCCACTAGATGACGAGTCTTTAAAGACACCAGGACTCGAACCCCGATTAGATGAATCAAAGATGATCCCGACCATGACTTCCAGGCTCTAGCGGTTATGGGTCCCGACCAGTTTAACATTCATCAGGTCCATCGCATGACCAATCGTAAATGGCACCAGGACTCGAGTCTCCACCTCAAATGAATCAATGGCAGGCGCTATCATATCCGTGACCATTCGACTCATTGGCACCTGCCAGGAGCACAAGATAAAATATTCGATATACTGTGGTTGTTTACTAACGTCGCACTCATAAGCAAAGAGTGACGACTAAACATGACGAATCTCGTAATTTTAATCTTCCTTAAAGTGAGGCGGGCTCCTATCTACCTCACGAGAGAATTCGGGACCTCAACAAATTTGATATACATCAGCCATTCTACTCAGCGGATCTTCTGTGGCACTCGGATTCGAACCCATAACTCGACGGAATAAAAGCTGATCAGGAGAAGGTGACCAATAGTAGATTAAAACTGGGTGATTGAGAGCAGGAATAGATCCAGCGACGTGCCCTGTCCCAAAAGGAATGAAGAAAACCGTTTACGTTCGTCAAGAAAGTGAAATCAGAAAGAAAGGAGCGTCTTAGCTCTCCTATGCTTACGTATCTAACTACCACGTGAAGAAAAATAAAATATTTCCACATTTCGTCCAAAGGAGACATATATCTTTACAGAGACATCTATATTTGGATTCAATTGCAATGAATGGTCTATTTGGTTTGTTCGTTTGGTGGTATATATATATATAGGAGCAACACGGGCTGTTAGTTATTGACCTCATAATTTTGAACCAATTTCAAATGACGAGGACGACACCTGAGCTGGCGCCCCTATCTCCTTAAATCATCCACACCACGCATTCGAAAGGGTTTTGTGCCCCAACAGATTTAACGTGAATCAGACCCACCTACACGGGGAGACTTCAGGGGCATCAGGTTTGAACCTACGACTCGACGAAAACCAAAGGCCACGTGTCTGCTAACTAATCCACTAAGCTACCACGATCTCGGGTGGTCTGTTGAGTTCAGATAAACTCTAACCAATGGTGAAGATCTTACATTCATGACTAAGAGTATATATATATATTGTATCAAAAAATGTTAGAAAGATTTTTTTTACTGTGGTCGTTCCAAAATTTCAGTTTCTCATGTTTTAATTGATTTCAGCAAAGAACTATTGAAGTGAATTTTAGAGTAGAATTAAAAACTCTCATGTATATATGTTTAAAAAACTATGTAAATCCTACAGTCAGAGCTTTCAAGGGGAGAAAAACTATATTACACAAGTAGAAAAATTTCAATTTTTTGCTCAGTGTTTAGATTTTAAGTTTTATAAACAGTTCATAACTTTTATTATATATTAACAATAATTTTTATATTAACTTAATATAACTTAAATTCATAGCTTTTATTATTTAAAAAAAAAACCCTAAAAACCCGCTGTGTGGCGGGGGCTAATGCGCGTTAAATCTGTCAAAGCTGAATATCTTGGAGTGGAAGCTTGGAGTTGGCGGGGAGTGTCGTGTTCGTCACTGGAACTCATTTCAAAATTACGTCATCCATCGCTGATGCTCCTCGTGTTGCTTCTAGTGCGACGTTCAAGAAACCAATTAATCATTCAATCAAATGACTTAACCAAAAAAGAGATTCCCATCACTTAATTCAGAGTTAAGTGGCGTATGTGTTGGTGATATTTAATGGCGCAAGAGCCAGTTGTTGATAGGCTGCGCCAATAGAGATGTAACGGCGGTCTAGACGAGTTAAAAAATTAGAAAATAGGAAAAAAAAAATTCTCTGACCAGAAGGAGGGTCGAAAAGAGAGAGGGACCGCTAGCTAGGGAAACCTGGGTCAAAAGACAGTAAAACCCATAGGAAAGAAAAAGATTGCTAGGGTACTGTACTGTATTGCAGACTATTAATAAAGATAACTTGTTTTCAGGACATCACATTTATTTGCACACATCTTTTCAATCATAAATCAGATACACAATTTCCTCAAGCACCATTTTTCAACGTTCGTCTTTACCTCTTGGAACCAAACTCAATTGTCTTTTTTTCTTCATTGCCAGTAAATTTTCTAAAAAATCAAACATATGATCTGGTGTTGCCAAAAGCATAATTTTGTTTCTTTGTAAAAACTTTATAAACATTTAAAAAATATATCTTAATAAAGAATATTGAAAAAAGTATCACTTTAGGTTTAAATCGTTTGCTTTTAAAAGTTGAATAGATAATATCTTAAAGTATCACGTTAAGATTAAATCGTTTATTTTTAAAAATTGAATATGTCACAGTACCTAGGGATTACGATTACGTACTTAACTAAGCATGTCCAGCTCCTGGGGTCCTCCAATCTGCAGTCCGCAGTTGCCTAGTGGTCATGGGCATTGATCCGTGGCTGAAGATTTTCGTCGAGTCTCGGGTTTGAGCCTTGTTGCCACTAAATACCTTCCATGTAGTCGAGACTGATTCAAGTAAACTCTGTCGAGGCTTTAAGTCCTCCCAATGGCATGGTGTGGAGGTTAGAAAAGTGATGCCCACTCAGGTATCGCCCTCGTCACTTGACTGAGTTTCAAAATTACGACATCCGTCACCAATAGCTCTCGTGTTGCTTTTTGTGATATGTTAATTAAACCAAACCAAACCCGAACCTGGTGGACCAGGCCCTCAAGTAATCCCCTCGGGTATTGTGCCCGGCTATACCCCCAGGCACTGGGTTCCCATTTCAGTCACCTCTTACGGCATACATCAGCTGCAGTGGTGTTATTCTTTCACACCTGATCACCACACAAGTGACGCCAACGGAAGGACTTGGGTCCTCGACCAGATTCAAAGTATATTAGCTCTGTTACATGGCGGGGATTTAGTAGTTTCGAGCCTCTAACACATGACGACGAAAATTGTAAGCCACTAATCCGTGATCATGACCTAGATTACTACGACCGCACATTATTAATGGAAGTATACGGTGATAAACAGCTATCACTCACTAAGATCTGTGAGTGGTCCAAAGAAGAAAAGAAGAGATCGAAAGTGACAGTGACGGAAATAACATTAAAAATATCAGTGTTTTGATCCGAGAGGACCGTCCGTTGAGAATTCGCGTATTTGATGAATCCATAGAAATGGCCTAAGAATGGTTCTGCTAAATTTGAACGAACTGTGGATAAACAAGTCTGTGATACTTCATCAAGGAAACCGTCTCTGCCCCTACTGCTTTGTCTATGACATTATTGGTCAAGCATCAGCGTTAGAACATCAACTTTTTTCACTAAACTGTGTTTTGTTTTCTGTTCCCCGAGATGAAGTCGGTACTGAAATGAACAAGATGCGAAACAATTCAAATTTAAAGCATAAAGTGATGGGTACTCTGAGCGCAAAGTCAGAAAATGATGTTAGTTCTTATGTTAGAACACCATTATAAAATTGAGAGTAAGTTATACGACAAATTTAGTAATTTATTTCTTCGCTTACAATTTTATTCTGTCAAACTTCTTTTGCGAACTGTTACGTAATGTTAGTTTTTTCATTAACCCTGAAGACCTATCTTAAAAGTCACCAGAAAATTTTCAATATGCCATCTTATCTTTTATTTTACCCCAATATACACTCTAAACCCTTACAAAATGGCGCATTTTAGTGAAAAGAGAAGATGATAGATGGAACTGAAAAGAACCAAACGAATTATCTGCAGTTTTCTTCTCCATTTTTAAGAGTTTTCAAATTTCTTCAAATAGAAGGGCAAAAAATACATTACACTACAAGAGTATGAAGGTGAGAATTCCATTTACACTCCACCATACTTGGCACCTCAAGAGTTAACGAAACAAGGAAGTTTCCTAATGAGGTAAAATACGTAAATTTTAGAATTGGCAGAAATTCGGAAACATAGAAGTAAAAAGTGAAACGGCAAAATAAAATTTACAAAAAATTATTTACAGAAAAATATGCCACATATAAAAATATATATATAAATACCACTATGAACGGGGGAACAAGTGTATAGTTACAGGAAGATTGTACTCTGAAGGAAAAGAAGGTACAAATACTGCAATAAAAGATTGTCTTTGAGACCGATTCCGAAAACTTCTTCATCTTAATAGTATTCATATATAAGAATCTGCGGTTTCGTAGAAAATTAACATAAATAAAATACTGAATTTAAATTATTAGTTACTTGGTATGTAATAATTTACAATGCTTTTATTAGAAAAGAAATATGTACATAATGTTGATAAAAAGAACATTTTGCGCAAATGCAATGTAGTATCACATAACAGAAATAAGGAAATATCATATTATGCAGTCAATAAAAGGATTCTAAAATAATCTCAAAGGATGAGATGTAAAAGTGTAAAATAAAACTCCTGAGCTTACAGTGAACTAATCCTTAAATGAAAAACTTGTATAACTATTAATATACTTTGAAAAAAGCTTCCTGCAATGGTTTATTTACAGCAGGGAAGAAAATGTATATGAAGATATTAAAAAACGGTACGTCACATCCTGCTCCCTGATAATTTCTTTATCGTAACGCCAAGAATCGACAAGAAGGGCTATCGACAAATCACTCTCTGGAAGACTCATCTCACCAACCAGAGCCTTGAGCCCCAAAATTCAACCCCGAGAATGACTCCCCCCCAGCAACTCGGAAACTACTTCCACCTAGTATACTATGGACTTAGAGGGGCAGCAGCTGAACACTGCTTCTACTCTGCAGAGGATGACCTGACGAGGAGAAGGGACTTGGCGGCGCAAACGTCTGAAAAAGGAAGGATATGAACTGAGGAACTGGTTAGAAAGGGGGACGAGACAGAGAGGGAGAAAAAACCGCGCAGAATTTGAATCTGCGCAGGTAACTCTGACGTAAAAACAGGCTGGAAGCAAGGAAAGGAAGGGAGAACAAAGGAATAGGAGGGTTACCTTATGCGCGGGGGGTTTGTAAGAGACCTGTCCCCAGCTACCGAAGGGAAAGAGTTTAAGACAGACGATTGGAAAGAATAGGAGAGGATGATGAACTAGTCAACAAAATTTGTTCCCCTCGTAAGTAAAGAAACGTTTTAGAAGTCGTTTTGATCAGCTAATCGGATGAGGATCCATGACCAGATGGTCATGGAGGGAGAATGTGGTCATCAGTGCTATTTCTTTAAAAGGGAGATAATTTAGCATGGACGCTAATCAGGTGTTATGGTTTGATTCTTGGAGGAATATGGTTTGGCTATTTATGGTGTTGTTACAATGATTTGCTATTGATTTGAAGTAGGCAGTGGATAGTTGAGAAATGGACAGGGGTATATAGGGTAATTTTTAATTCGTTATGAAGGAAGCGGACTGCCATATGCCTAGGGGCATGGACTATTGAACACAGGAAGAGGTTTGGGATAAGTTTGATATAGTTTCTGTTTGGCTTTGCGGTTGACTCCCAGATTTGACATCCGTTCGTAATGATTGGAAGTATATAAATCTTGAAAATGAGGAGCTTGTTTTTCAGGAACAGATTAGATTTTTTCCCCTGCAGTACTTGGGTGGATATCAAATTTTCGATACCTTTCCTATTATGAGTTGAATGTTGTCCTGGAAACTTGTTTGCTATCTAGATGGAGGCATATATAGGTTGTAATATTGGTCCATTCGATGTCATCGAAGAAGTTTATTGGATCAGGATAGGCTATTGGAAGGCTCTTGGTGAAGAGGACTGCCGGGAATTTATCTGCATTTAAGGAAATCTCCATAGGGAGAGCCTGTCTTCTAGAATTCCCACTTAGTCCTGTAGGATGTTCTGTATTTCAAGGGTAGATTTGTGGCTTGTCAGGATTGCCACAACATCCGCGAAAAGGCAGATCTCCAGTTGCAGTGATGTAGGGAAGTCATGGATATAGATTACTAATAAAATTGGGACAGAGTGCCCCTTGGGGCAGCCTGCAGAAATATGGCAGATTTCGGAAATATAAGGAAGAAGTTTAACTGGAAAAGTCCTATTGTTTATGTAACTATTGATGATTCACATGAAGTATCTAGGAGGCAGCAATTTGATGAGGCGGGAAATTAACCCTTCGTGCCAGGTGCTGTCAAACGCCTTCTGGATGTAGAGATAATACTGCCTGTAGCTATTTTTTTCTTAAAGTTGGAGTTGATCAATTTGTGATTCGAAGGACCTGATGACAAGTTGAGATCTCCCCTCGAATTCCACGTTGATTCGGCTGGATAATATTGTGGAAATCGGTAAATTGTTTGATTATTTTCAGGAGAATTTTTTCAAACATTTTTCCTATAGATAAAATTAAACTAATTGGTCTGTAATTTAGAGGTCATTAAAGATCTTTGTTTGGTTTTGGTATCATTAGGATTATTGCGTGCTTCCAGGCACTGGAAAAGGGGTTGAGAATTAGGTATCTAATGAATATTTTTGTAACGAAGGTGATGACAATTATCCGCAGGGATTTAATGACAAAGTTACAAAATTTTTGCGGTCCAGTTCTTTCTCATTCTTGAATTTTTGAAATAGTTCATTAATTTGAGAAGGAGAATTGTGTGTTCTTCATCCTCCGGATCCTCATTGACCATGAAAGAATCAAGGAAACTGTAAAAATATTTTTTCTGTTTCTGGGTGTCATAAGTCACACTCTGAATACCCAGGAGATGGGGAATAACAGAAGGATTATGTTTTTGGTATATCACCTGTCTTTAGATGGAGTTTTTTTTTTGTTGTTGCGGGTTGGAGAGTAGTGTTAATGGCATTATTCTTGAGGGCGAGAAGTTCTTTTTGAAACATCTTTGTATTCCATTGAGTGTGGTTCGTTGTGAAGGATATTTAGTTTCTTGCTATAATTTTCTTTGTCTGTTCTTAAAGATCTTGTTTCGCAGTTTCAGTGGGATAGAGGAGAAGATGCTAGTTATAACTTTGCTTTTACTGGATTGATTGCTCTATTGATGGATGGAATCTATGTGGAGATAAAACTATTAATGCCATCAATTATATTTATTTTAGGATTTCTAGGGATGAAGCTCAAAAAATACTGTAGATATCCTTATTGGCCATTGACCTAGGCAGAAAGATCAATTAGAGGGGCGTTATGTTATCTTGAATAGGTGAGTGAGTGAGTAACTGTGAAGTATTATGGCGCAAGAGCCGAGATAGGCAATGCTGCGAAGAACACATTTGTTAAAATTAATTAAAATGTATTATTTCTTAAAAAAGAAACATACAGAGAGTAGTAAGATAGGTTAAAATTTAAAAATTCAAAATTTGTGTAAAAGGCCAATGTGTTTTTAAAATGCAAATAATTTATGGTGGGTTTTTTCCCCAACAAGTCAGATGGGTTTAAAATTGATGATTGAAAAAAAAATCTGGTGATGTTGATCAAACACCCGACACTCAATTAAAATGTGATGAATCGTGTAAGGGACATGGCAAGAAGGACACTCGGGAGCACCCTCTCCAAATAAGAGATGTCTATGGGTAAATCGAGTACGTCCAAAGCGAAATAGAGTCAATCTGGCATCTGCTCTTCGCATTGTACAAACAGGCCATTTTCCAATGATTGGCTACATGGAGTGTAGCTTGTTATTGTGTTGAAGATTTCATGATTCCTGCCATGCCTGACGAATAATCTTTAAAATATAACGTTGTATGTCCTCAAGTGGAACTGCGATCTGCAGATGAATCTTTGCCGACCGTGCAGCCGAGTCCGCTTGTTCATTGCCTAAAATATAAACATGACTAGGTATCCAGCAGAATTTTATAACATAACCCCTGCTATATAACTGGCAAATAATTTAAGCAATGTCCACCACAATAAGATGACTGCGATCGTCAAGATTTACCAATGTTCCAGGACAATCATGCTGTCAGTATATATTAAAAATATTCGAGAACTGGATTTCTCGACAAATCTGAGGAAACAGTAAATGGCGACAGCTTCGGCAGTATAGGCATAGCAGGAAGCGTCGAGCCGGCAACTGTGCCAGATGTCGTTTGAATCGACACCACAGCCGACATATCCAGTTCCTTTCGATCCGTCCGTGTAAATTGGAATAAAATTCATACAATGAGTTCGATGAAAGACAAAGATACTCTGGAAAACATTTGGACATGTGTTGCATTTGCTGCATATAGTCAAGGGGTTATGAAATGTAAATCTTGGCACATTCCAGGGAGGAAATTTAGTACAATTTCGCTGTTGAACAACCAAGTCATGTTACCCGAGTTCCTCGACAATTTCTGTCACCCTCTTGAAGACTTTATTAAATGAAGGGTCAATGACATTGTCCACTTCAACAAGTTAAGAATGCACATCATTTGCAGTTTCCAGTATCGGGATAGAAAATTCCCGATACTTGGAGTTTGCAGCTTTTACCTTCTTCCACAATTGTTGACTTGTGGTAGACGATGTGATGGAAGAGTCATACCTGATCCAAAATTGTCTTTGACTCTGAAGTCTTACTCTAAGAACAAACTCCCTTTGTCTTTTAAACACTATTAGGGTTTCGGTTGTGGGATATCGTCTGAAGATACCCCACAGTTTCATTTGTTCCCGGTAGGATGTTTCACAATCCTTGTTCCACCCAGTTTACTCATCTTCCACTTTGAATTTACACTCTTCGGTATCACCGCATCAGCAGCGTCCACGATAGAGGCAGTGACTTTTCGGACGGAGTTATTTATATCCAGATCTTGAAACATTGTACCGGTAATAACCGATAGCCGTGTGAATAAATCTTAATCTGTCCGGTTGTAGCGAGGAATGGGGGGACCTAACTGCACACCACTAACCATGAACCTTGGATATTAGGAGAGGGAAATGGTCGCTATTATGTAAATCATTAAAAACCTCTAAATTTGGCGATGGTAGCAGTGTCGGCGAGCAAATGGCAAGATCTAGGGAATGAAATGTCCTAGTGGGAGCATGGAAATACGTTTTCTCGTTGGTGTTCAACAGACAGAGATAGTGATCCGTGATCAACTGCTTGATCTGCCGACCACGAAAATTTGTACCGTCATACTCCCACTGAGGGCTGTGTCCATTAAAGTCACCTAGCAGAAGGAAGGGAGCTGGTAACTGATCGACTAAGTGGTTCAAATCCGTTTGTGACACAACATCGTTTGGTGGTAGATAAATGCAGCTGACTGTGATTAATGTGTGGGTATGGATCCGCACAGCCTGCAACGATGTTATCAGTGTAACGACGTTGTGAGGATAGTTCTGGGATGCCAAAATGCAAACACCTCCAGAAGAAGATGATGCTGCATCAACATCCCGTCGTACACAATGATATCCATGAACTTGGTTTGTTATAGTTCTCTTCAGAAAAAGTTTCCTGAAGAACAACACAGACAGGATGGTGCGCAGTTATAATGGATTTGAGATCCTCTAGTCTGGGTCGCAAAACGCGGCTGTTCCAGGAAACAAAAGTATCCATTAACGGATCGCACTCGAAGTCGGTTTTCCCGACTCGACGTCTACTAACATGGTGTAATCCTTAGCTGGCTGGATGTAAATCCAACGCTGGGATCTCAGTGTTTTTTATTTTGTGTCGTTTTTTCTGCTCTTCACCCTTGGCCTCTTTGAGTTGCGCGTGTTTAATTTTTCTAAGAGATTTACTGTACTTTTACTACTTGTTGTTTATCACTTTTAGAAGAACATATTGCATATGAACTGGGTTGGTTAAGGTCAGAGTCAGTCTGAGTAGTGCATTATTTAAAGGTCCCCGACGAATTGTTATACGCCGAATTTCACAGACCTTCTGATTTTGCATGTTTTCAAGAATTTCCTCATTCGACTCATTCAACAAATCCGTGGCAGAAATAACCCCACGTGAAAAGTTTAGACTACAGTGAAGAGCAATTTTCACTTCAAAATGAGCTAATTGGCAAGATTGATAAGGGCGGAAGCTTGGTTCTCTGAAGATACTTCCAGAAATAAATCCCCGGAGTGCATCTTGCGAATAGTCTTCACAGACTTTACACTGGTCGTTATAGCCTTCTCGATTAAAAACGGTGAAACATTGGAAAAAGAGTCACTTTTTTCATGATGAAAAATCTTGGGTTACTGATATCTGACAATTGTTGCTTTACAATGGGGGAAGAGATTGACGGAATTGGGCCTCTGTCAAGGCACGAGGTTTTTCGATCCATAAGTAGTTTACTTCAGTGTGCTTCCACCCACCATAGGCGTCCAACAAGGGGAGGCAGCCCGTCGGACATCTGGCATTTGCCAGGCTCGGCACTTACCCCAGAGGTGGCTCTAAAGTATAGTATTACAGCTTCAGGGTGTGGATCCGTCACTTCACCCGAGACACCCCTAACTACAATACTAACCCTATAGCAACGTCGTTTTGGTTCGAAAAATATCCCTCAGAAGCGATCACCTGCCGATTGTCAGGAGCTAGGTCCCTCCTGCCCCCCGTCTACGGAGAAGTATGGGCCAAAGGGAACTCAACAGGATCCCCAGACTCCACTTTCCCCCGGCACGGGTCGCCGCACACGGCAAACATGCCTCTCAGGTCAAATAAAAACTTGAACTGACTTTAATGGTACTAAAAGAAAGTTTTTTTTATTTTTAAGTCCCCAACTGACTAAATATAAAAATAAATACAGAAAGTAAAGATCAAAAAGCAACGAACACAAAATAACTGCGAAATCAGCCCCAAACAGAAATAAAAAGAGCTACATTCGAAATCAGCAAATAAATATTTAACCAAACAAAGATTTTTTTTTTTTTTTGTTTTTCTTTCTTTTCAGTTTTTTTTTTCCACTCTGGAATCTCAGGTACGTGGCCTTCGGTACTCACCCGTAGATGAGTCCCTGAGAAGGAAAGTGGAAAAAAGATGCGAATTTGACCAGAAGAGGGCTCAAAAAAAAAGAGAAGAAGCGCTAGGTTATCCCGAGGGCACGTCACCCGTGTTTACCAAAGACAGTATAAACCCCTTGGGAAAGAAAAAGATCACTCAGGTCCCTCGGGTTTGTGAAGCCCGTACTTACCTGAAATAGGTAAGCAGCTGAGGGCTTATGGGGTTCAGAGCCTTTATTTATTATGACATAGCAATCGGTTACTTTCAAAATGTGGATCGCTAGGTCGCTCATAATATCTTCAGGAAGTATATCCGTTAGTATTCAGTGGAAGATAACCTTCATCAATTTGCCTTCTAGCAGCTGGTATGTGAAGGAAGACAGGTTGGAAACTTTATTTATAAATCGAAGTGCTGTTAAAGCGAATTATCGGATGCCGCTTAACGACTGGCGGTTTTCTGGTGTGATAACTTTATCAATCTGGCGAATCAGTTACTGTAGACACTTCTCGTTCTTCTGTTCAGAAACTTCTACTTATTAGCATGTTTTCTTTCTTGATTGCTGTTTGGTAAAAATGGCAGACGATTTCTGAAAGAAAAAAAAGTAAATATTTTAAAATTACGTTATCTAGTTATTTTTGGTTTTCAATCATTTCCCCCTCAAATAATTTATTTTTGAAGGGCCTGAAAAGATATTTTAATCACGAATTGCATTGAAGAGAAAGTTTAAAATTTATGTTTTATAGTGATGCATGCATGGAAAGAGATTTAATTTTAAAAAAGATGGAGTATTCGGTTTGCAATGCACTAATGAATATTCCCTTCTTGGAATTACTCTAAATGAAGTATATTTTAGTATATAATTCTTATTGCATAACGTTACAATGTTTTCCATATTTCTTAAGTTAAATTCTTAAAATATATTTAATTACTTATTTCTTTATATTTTATGTAATAAACAAATCTAAATAAACTTCAAATGTAATTATGATTGATAGAAATATAAACTTAGCAAATTATTATGCATATAAATTAAATTTAGTTTTTATCATTTTTTATGATTATTATTTAATGTAATCAATAATATGTAAAAAATATTATATATAACAATGATTATTTATAATTAATATTAAAATACATAATTACAATAATAATTATTATAATTTTTAATTATCTTTATATATAATTATTCATTGTCCTTTAAACTATACAATTCCATTTATAATAATTGTGATATAAATGTAATTGTATATTTTGTATATCGGAGTTAAAAGTCACAAAACTGCTCCCAAGAGACAACCACACTTACACTCTGTAATTATTGGCAAATGTAAAAGTTTACAACAATAAATGTCTAAACATAGTGAGTGAGAGAGTGAATATTAAAGTTCAATATGTATATATTAACGCAAAAGCCAGATGTGGTTATCTTGGGCCAAACAAGATTTGGCTGATGTGTAGACGAGAAAAAATTGAAAAAAAAGTTAAAAATTGGTTGACAAGGAGAATCGCTAAGGTATCCCGGGGTTGCGTCACCAGTGTTTACCAAAGACAGTAAACCCCATAGGAAAGAAAAAAGATCATCTGGGTGACTCGAGGTCACGATACCCATACTTAACTAAAGAAGGCAAGTGCCTGAGGTTCCCTGATATAATCCCCAGGGTCAGAGTGACTGACAGTGGAGTTTAATGGCGCGAGAGCCAAAGCAGGCCATGCTGCGCCACCCAGGGGCAGGGTGTCTGGCTATATCTCCAGACGCTGGGTACCCATTTTAGTCGCCTTTTACGTCATGCATGAGCTACAGTGGGACTCATCTGTCATACTCGGTCTTTAGTTTAGTTTAGTTTAGTTTTTGTTAACGTCGCACTAGAAGCAACACGAGGGCTATTGGCGACAGACCTCGTAATTTTGAACCACGGTCTAGTGACGAGGACGACTCCTGAGCTGGCATCCCCCTCTCCAAATATCCACACCACGCCAACGGGAGGACTTTGGACCTTGAACAGATTTAACGTGCATTAGCCTCGGCTACTCGGGGACATACTCGGTCACCACACAGTTCAGGAAACAATTTCACAACATGCATTAACGTTATTATTTATGCCCTACAACTATTAATATATTACCTGCAGTTTCTTTATAGCCGGAATCAAAAAAGAGCACAACATGATTTAAAAAACTAATATTTTCATAGGCAGATCCGTCACAATATTTTGGGTTTTAAAATTTAAATATATCGAGATGAATTGCTTCTGTAGCCACAATTTTCTACAGTACGTTGACTGAGTTCAGTTTTTATTAAATTAGTTCTAGAAGCAACACGAGGGCTATTGGCGACGAGCCTCATTATTTTGAGTCTTGGTAAAGTGACGAAGACGACACCTGAGCTGGTTTCCCTTACTCCTAATTTCTACTTCTATTTTTAACGAGCATCAGCCCTGGCTACACGTATGATTTTTAGCGTCCAAGGATCGAACTCCCGACAGAGCGAAAACCAAAGGCCACGAATTCGTAAGCGCCATGACCACTAGGCCACGTACATTGACTGAACGGTAAGTTATCTGAAAAGAGTTGAGGGGAACAATGTAACTTTTAAAATATTTCTAGTCAAGCATTTAATACTAGAGATCACCAGTATAATATATTGAATTTATTAAGGACAGTACCAATTTTAGTTGCATTTGAAACAAGAACATAAATCCACGTGCTTCCCAGAACAAATAATTCCTAACAGCGAAAATTATCCCGCTGTAAATAATTCCGCTATAACGAAAATTCCCACTATAAATATTTTTGAGATGACGAATATATATTTATGCAATTAATTGCTACGAATTAATTCAAACTATTTCATTTTCATAAAAATTTACTTTTAGAAATAGTCTCTTAATTCTAAATAATAATCAACAATTTCCAAGAGTATTCTAATTTCTATTAAAATAAACGTATTGGGTTGTCC
>BMAW01116015.1:0-15900 GCA_019974015.1 Nephila pilipes | reverse complement strand
TGTCAGTGAGGTGAGTATAATGTTTATATATTTTTATATTACCTATTATGGTTAGGAGAATAAAGAAACTCTGTTCTCTGAAATGTGAGCTCCCTTCCCAATTCTTTTGAATCAGTCATCCTTTTTTGAGGGTGCTGCAGATAGCTTGTATGCTTTTCTAAGATAGTGTTTAAATTATGGGTGTCTAAACTATGACCGTTTGAATGCCACATTACAAAAAAAAAATTTTTTTCTGGGCCACATTGCAAAAAAAAAATTTTCTAGGCCGCACATACAATATTTTTCAACAAATTGAAATAAAAATTAACTATGTAGTTTTCTTAAAATAAATTAACTTTTATCATTTTTTTTTAAAATTTGAATTAGATATGTATAAGTACATATTTATTTTAAATTTGTAAAAGTTTCGTTTAATTTAGGATTTCATAAAGATGGAAAAAATTCGAATTAATGAGATGGATGAATTTGCTTTTGTTGAACAAGCAAATGGATATCAGGTTTAATAGACGAGGTAGCAATTCTTACTGCATTTTCTAGATGTTTGTCAGTGATCTTTGTCCTATTTTTGTTTTTTGTAAGCTTCATTCTTGAAAATAATTGTTCACCAATATAAGTACTGCCAAAAGCGGAGGACATTAATAAAGCATGATAGTGAAAAATAGGATATTTATCGTGGGTAGGTAATCTTTATAAAATTCCAGTAAAGAAACATTCCCAAATTTTTCTTTCAGTTGAATGTCACTTTGCAGTTCAAAACATTCTATTTGAAGATTTGAAGGCAATTTATTTATTTATAGAGAAAGTAAGATAGAAAATATGTTGAAATACTCTTCTTTTTTCAAAAATCATGAAATCTACTTTCAAACTCTTGCATTAAATCGAAAATTAATACAGTATATTTTGTGCAAATCACAGGTTTATGTGCAGCCAAAGTACTGAAATGTGTCAAATCTTACTTTTATTTGATTAAGCCAAAATTTCAATTTTCTAGAAAACGCTGTAATTGTTTGGAACATATTATTAATAAATTGATAAGTCTCAAATTTAAATCATTCAAATGTTCTGTTAAGTCTACTAAAAAAGCTAAATCTAAAATCCAATCTTCGTCCCCAAATTCATTCACAGGTTTCCCTTTTGTTCCCATAAATATTTTTATTTCAGTTCTCAAATCATAAAATCTTTTGAGCATTTCCCCCTTACTGAACCATCTTACTTCTGTATAGTAAATAACATCTGTGAATTCAGTGCCCATTACCTTAAGAAACTCTTCAAATTATCTATGATTAAGTCCTTTTGCCCCTATAAAGATAATAGTTTTTATAACAACGCTTAATACACTTTTCATTTTTAAAATTTTTCTACATATATTATTCTGATGTACAATACAATGATATGCCATCAAGATGGTATTGCCAGCAGCGATTGCTTCATTATTGACCATTTTAACGAGTCCCCCATTTTTACCAACCATAGCAGGGGCTCCATCGGTTATGATAGCTGATAAATTTTTCATAGATAAGGAAAACGTTTTCATCGAATAAATCTACAGAGTTGGTTGTGTCTTTTAATGGTACTAAAGCAATCATTTCTTCTGAGATATTATAATGTTCATAGATTCCTCTTATAAAAATTGACAATTGTGCCATATCAAAAGAGTCAGTGCTTTCGTCCATGGCTAACGAAAAAATTTAAAATTAGTACAATTACTTTTTAAAGACTTTCAACTGAATGCGTAAATTTAAATATTTTCATAATTTACATTTGGGCTGCATTTTAAAGGCTTTTGGGCCGCACTTTAAACAAGCATGGTTTAAATAACTATTTGCAGCACATTAAAGTAATATATAGAACACTTAATAGTTGCACTTTTTAAGAATAAATATTAATTCCTAAAATATGAAATTAATATACCTATATATATATATATTCACACCATTTTAGAATTTTTGAATTATATAAATATTATATTTAATAAACATTTTTTTGTGCATTTTATGGAGATTTACTGTTTCATTCTGATATAAAATGGTAAAGTTGAGGTTTAGTTTTTGATATATTTGTAAGGAATTTTGATGAGATTCAAATAGTTCTTTATAAAATTGGAGGAACATGATCTTGGACTCAATGCTGAAGAATGGTTTTTGTGATTTTTGTTCTGTGCAGACATAATGAATCATTACTAGGTAAATTTTTCTAAATTGTACATTCCACGTACAATTTTGAAAATGTTCATGGAATGAAAATTTTTATGGAATTTTTCTTTGAAATTATAATATTTGTAACTGACATAAGAAAAAAATTTCGTTTCCCCTCCCCATTGTTAAAAGGGCAACATGAAAAAGAAAATATTGATGAAAGTAAATTTAATATTGTCGGGAGTAATCATTATCTTAAGCTGTATTTTGTGCATTAAAAATGAATTTGATAGTAAAACTTCAAGTTTTAAAAAAATATGGAGAAATGCTTACTTATATAAAAAAGACTGACAAAATAAAAGAAAATGCTTCAGATTTGCAATAATTGCATTTTCTTAAAAAGAGTAATTTTAGTTTAGAAATGATTGATTTTAAAAGTACAGCTGTATAGATGGATAAATTCAAGACATTGTGGAAAGATTTGGAAAAAGTGAAGGACTGTGATCTTTTCATGATATCAATATGCTCTGTGATCTTTTCATAATATCACTGTGCTGGGCAGCATTTCCTATGATGTTTTCATCTTTAAAAAAACTGGATTTGCTATTTTGTCTGTATTTGGTTCGACTTAAAAGTATGAGCAAGTGCTTTTACATAAAAGAAATTTTTTTATGAACAAAGGCAGCATAACTACTAAAAATATAAATGCTTGCATTCATCTTTGGATGATTAATTATTGCCTGAGGGGACTGAATTGATGTCGTAAGTTCTACATCGGGGAAGATGGTGATGTAGATGAGAAAAATAAAGGTCATTCACATGTTCATTTTTATAATATTTAAAATAAGAATTTTAATTTTTATGTTTTGAATTTAAAGTGTATTGTATTTATTTTCTTAATGAAATGTTATCTTATTTATCAAAAAGGAATGTTTTAAAATGAAATTACCTTTGACCTATAAAATGTCTTAATGTAACGCTTTGGATGGTTTTGACCCACATAAAAAAAGAGAAAACTATGGTAAAATTAACTTTTTACATGTCAATATTTTTACAGAACATCAACTTATAAATTCTGTGAAAAATACAATTTTGTTTGCATTGCTATGTAAAAATGATTGTCAAGAGTAAATATGAATTGACGTTTTGGCACTTAGAGTTAAGATGCTAAATTTAGTTTCTGTGATTGTGATGATGGGGAGGGGAATTCATAATTTTGTCTTTTTTCTCTTGTTGAGTAAAATTCAACAAATGTTTTCATAATTAATTCTATGTAACTTAAATATTTTTGTTGATAGAGTGTAAGCTATAATAGATAAAGATTATTTCTTTTTACTATTAGGTATGAAATTTACATATTTCAGAAAGGGAACATTGGTGTCTTAAGTCATATTTTTTAACTTTATGAAGAAAGTCATTTTGGTTAAGATGTATAGAAGCATTGATGAAAGTATTTTTATTACAAGAATCGTTGGTATATGTTAACTAAGGATGTTTATGTGTATTTACTTTCAGTTGCCCTATAACCCCACTCTTTCCCTCCCCCTTCTCACACTTGTGGTGTGGATGTTCGGAGAGGGTTTGCCAGCTCAGGTGTCTCTTCACCACTTGACCGTGGTTCAAAATTACGAGGTCCGTCGCCAATAGCCCTCATGTTGCTTCTAGTGCGACGTTAATAAAAAAAACTTAACTAAAACAAAACCCCTTTCTCGCACATAGTGTCCTATGGATCAGTAGTTTATTATTCATAGCTGTATCTGAGAATGTGTTTGTTGATGGACATAATTTGTGACTCATTTAGAGATGCACATAGCTTGAAAATCACATGGGATTATTTTTTGTTCTTTGCTATTTCCTTTAATTAGTGAGGATACATTATACTGATCATATGTCTCAATCAAAATTCTTTCATTATACTGATCATATGTCTCAATCAAAATTCTTTCATTATACTGATCATATGTCTGAATCGAAATCCTTTCAGACTGTTGAAGAGTTAGAAAAACATGAAATTTTCTTTGGTAGTTTTTTCTCATCACATAAACTATTGACTGAATTCTCTGAAAAGGATTTTAAAGCTACAGGAATGATTCAGGTATTTTGTACAGGAAGATCAAATCATTAAAGGAAGCCTCAAAATGGCAAAGAGGAAATTTGAATGCTGAAGTGATAGTTGAGTTGACATTTGCCATTGGGAAAAATAGTACTTAGTAGATGTAGCATCAAATTATTTGACGCATGATTCTGTCAGATGAACCAAAAGGTTTTTTCAAACACACAAAAAAATACAGAACTGATGTTTCTCAGCCACATCTTATAAAAATGCACAATGAGAAGGAGGGAGAAGTTGATTTGTTGGAATTCTTGAATCATATTGATCTATTTAGCTAAGCCCTAAATATGGTTGCTGCTAGATGGATTTTGCATTTACATTTGCACAAAACTATAGTAGTGGAAACTTTCACATCTGTTTACAAAGAGAAGTAATTTTATGAAGCTTAAAATCCATTCTGTTCCAGGCCCATGTACATGGTACACTGTATCTCTGAGGTAATCAGATGTACATTATCTTGTGCTTTCTACACAAGAATGTTGTGCTGTCAGAATAAAAAAAAAAAAAAATTTTAGTTGGAAAAAAGACTACCAAGAAATTTTTCTCTAATTATTACTATAGACTGAAGAAATTTATAAATCATAGAAGTCATATAAACCAGATTAGTAACTATTTAAATAATAGAATTTCTGTTCTAATAACTCTTTGTGATATATTCTAATAGAGCTATTTGATATATATTTTTATTTTTTATTCTAATAGCTATTTGATTTTTTTTTTTCTTTCTTGTTTTAATGAAATTTAGTCATATTTTTTTAAAACGTGAAAAAATTGTTATCTCTCATGTTCCATGTATACAACATGCTAATCATGCGAGAATTTTTTTTTAAAAAATTACATATAAACCTAATTTTTAATTATATTATCAATAATTAGTTTCATAATCCTTGCATTATAATTTGGTTTGTAAACGTTTAAATAGTTTGCAGTTTAAGTAGTTTGCATTTTCAATATTAGTATTGCACTCAAATTTAATGGAAGTTCCAATAGCAAATTTTAAAGTTGAATGATTTTGTGTTATGTTGTATTTACTTCTAAAATTGTTCTTTCAGTTTAAAGTAACTTTTTATTTTTAATTGTGCATAAAATAAAAAAAATTTGTAGCATCCATTTTAAATACAAATACAACCAATTTTATCACCTCTTTTTAAGAGAAAGGCATATCTAATAGAATTTTGACATGTCTCTTAATGTCTTAAATCAGTGTAATTTGTATAAATTTTTTATGTGCAGTATTAGGGCTTACAGAATTCAAATAAAATGTTTCAAAATAAACAATTTGCTTAGTACTGAAGTTATATAATCGCTAGAAATATTGCATTCCTACTAAATTAAACAAGTCTTTTTTATTCATTAATCCTAAGATGTTTTGCCATTATTTTACAATTTATATTCACTTTTCCGGAAAATATTAACATCCTGATAGTTAATTCATTCCTTAAATTTGAACATATTTTACCATTTGAAACTTTGAATGCATTATTCTGGTTTGATTTTGAAATTGAATTTTCCTTGTCTATTTGAAAATCTGTAATTTTGGACATGAAGTGAGTATTCTGCTTACTGTAAAAGTTGCATCTGTCATAACCAGGAATTGTTTCAAAACTAGAACAAGTTGATTTTAAATTTTCTCTGAAAATAACTGTTTTTAAAGATAAGGTTTCAAATAACATGAAAGCACAGAATGTCTCATCTTAATTTAGATTTAGTATTATAAAAGTATTGTTTTACAAACTAATTTTTATTGGCATTTTCTGAAAAGATACCCATTTAATCAAAAATAGCAATGTTTTTTGCACTAATAAACCCTTAAACTCCTCTTATTGATCAACAGTTTTTATAACTAGATTCTCATTATTAAAAAAAAAAGGGTATTCTGCATTCTTAATAAAAAAAAAAATTTGTGTCACTTTTTTTATATTTTTTTTTCCCTTTGGTTCCCCCCCCCCCCCCGGTAATTGTAATTTTAGAATCATTGAAGTATTAAGTAGATATTGTTTCTTTAGAGTGAAAAATTACATTTGTATGAATGAAACTTAATTTTTTTCCTTCAAATTTTATTCTTTTAATAAAATTCTTAGAATTAACATGGACAAAATGATTTCCTCTACTTGAACAGAGGCACACATCAAGTGGCCACGGTAGCCTAGTGGTCATGGCTTCTGATTCGTGACCGGCGGTTTTCGTTTGGTCTCGGGTTCGATCCTTGGCCGCCAAAGACCCACCGTGTAACCGGGGCTCATGCACGTTAAATCTGTCAGGGCCCAAAGTCCTCCTGTTGGTGTGGTGTGGATGTTAGGAGAAGGGGGTGCCAGCTCAGATGTCGTCCTCGTCACTTGACCGTGGTTCAAAATTACGAGATCCGTCGCCAATAACCCTCGTATTGCTTCTAGTGCTAAGTTAATAAAAACTAAACTAAACTTGCAACACATCAATATAGTTTTTAGATAGAAAAAAAGGGGGAGAAGGGTGTATCATCCATTAAAACTTTTTGCTGTTTTAGCAAACTTTTTCTTCTAGAACAGTTTTCTTGACCTCTAAAAAGTCTTTGATAAGTTGTAAATATACATCCATTTATAAACTTAAGAAATGTATCCCAACTTCACTATAAAACTTCTTATATCCTATCTCACCCTTTATTCTTTTAAAACGAAAATATGAACTAATTTTTCCTTCCTTTAACACATAATGGTGGGAGTTCCCTAGCAGTCCTTCGTTATTTTCGACCCTCCTTGTCAACAGATTATCTTTTAAATTTTTTTCGCACATCTAGATCAGAGCTTTTTGGCATAGCATAGGCACATTTGGCTATTGTGCCATTTAAATGCGATCAATCACTCATTTGTCTTCAATTTTTCTCATGTCTACATCACAGTTTTACCTTGTTTGGTGCAGCATAACCACATTTAGTTCTTGCAACATGAAACTTGACCATCGCACACATCATACACGCAAAAATGCGAGTTGAAATGGAGATAAATTTCATGTTGGAATTTTTTAGTATGAAATAAGAAATGTATTCAAAAATGATTTTGTGATACTTCTGAGGAAAAAATATTTTCTTTAGACCCATTTATTAAAGATATAAGTAAAGTAAAAATCAATTGTAGACTGATTTTAATTTTTTAAAATTTCAGTTATGTTACTAACAGTATTGAAGACAAATCAAGACAAAATATTCATGTATCTTTGAGTGGGAAAAATTTCTAAAAATTTAGGAACATAGTGTGTCATTGTAAAATGGATTGAATGTTGTTGAAAGTCTTGAAAATCTCAGGAGATCTTAAGTTTTAGCTCTGTATTATTAGAGGTGAAAAGTTATTTCCAAGATGCCTGTCAAGTGAAAGAATAGAGATAAATGAAAGTGACATTCTGTAATCCTTGGAATTGTAATGAAGTAATAAATTTTGTTTAAAAATTCAAGGTCATATATTTCTTATTGTGTATTTCTACATTTGTGGCAATTTTAAAATTATTATGTGTTTTATTTCTGTTTAAATGAAAAGAATATGTGTGAATTCTTTTTCTGAACAAAAATGTATTTAATTTATTAAAAAAAAATTTTTTCCAGATTTTTTATGATCTGGTACGGCAAATCAATAGAAAAAATCCAGAAAAAAAGCAGCATATCAAAAAGAAAAAGACGTGTTCGATTTTGTAAATATGTAAGTACTTGTGCATATATATACTTGTTTATTTAAAACTTTTATTTTCTCTAAATTTGTTTTATGCATGGAATTTCTAAAATTTAGGTTCATCAGCCATTTTACAAAAATATTTTTCTTCAGAGAAGTTTAGATTTTTGTAATTGCTACATTATTATTCTGAAGGATTTGGTAATTGAGAATAATTGAATTTTCTTGCACACTTTGAGTTAAAAAAAATTTCAAAATGTAAAATATGGTCTGAATTCCTTGTTAAATATTTTCTGATGGTAAATTGAAATAAATGTCTATGATTTTCAGTATTTCTCTCTATAATGTAAATAGTTATAAGCATCTGTCGTATTATGTATCAGTATTATGGAAAGTCCCCCCCCCTTTTTTTACAATTGTACAAACTGATGTGTTAATACAATTAGGAAATATAAAGAATCTATAATTTGTTATTAGATTTTTTTTTTTTAAATTTTAGGTTTATTAAAAATAGCTATTTTCTAACCCTGGTCAATGAAAAATGATGCATGCAAGAAATTTTATGATTTTTATAAATATGTTTTGTTTCTACCTTTTAAGTAAAGAATATATGAATGTATTTTAAATAATGTGCAATTATTTTTAAAATCAATTATAATAGTTTACTTATTTTATTTCTTTAACAAAAACTCTCCTTTTAAAAAATTGTTTCATTTATTTTACATAATCTATATTGAAAGAAATCAGTTGTGAAAAGATAAATTTTATGTAAATCTTTTGCTATCAACTAATAAAGTATACCTTTGACACAATTTCGTAAGTTGTTTTGCAAGATAAAAATTATTTAATTGGTTAAATATCGAATTTCTATGAAAGTGGTATAATTCATCTTTGAACAGTTATTTATTTTTATTATTTGTCTTTCTCCACTTTTAAAGTTGTGATTACACTAATTTTAAATTTTTTTTCGATATTTGTATTTCAAAATCTCTTTTCATTCTGATATTTAGACAAGTTTCCATCTATTAAATATTTTCCTGAATGAAATTTACTGAATTTTGCACTGAACATTTAAAATTTCATTTATCCGAGATCATTTCTTAAATTATATGAAATTCTCAACTATAGCATTTTAAGTACTTAAGGTTAAATCATAAATTAATATGTAATTTTTCCTCTGAATTGCTTTAAACATGTTTTAATATCAAAGCCAAAGAGGGAATACTATGCATGATTTAGAAATCATATATGATATTCCGTTCCTTATCTAAAACTTTTTGTCCTTTGAATTTGATTTTCTGATGTATTCATTCAGAAATTTTATAAATGTATTGAGAAAATATGTGGGATATGTCAGTTTGTTAATTTTAGTAAGATTTTATCGTGTATCCTCTTCAATTGACCTTGATGTAAAAAAGGTATGTTTCATGTTCTTTCTTGATAATCAAACTATAGGGAAAAGTTTTCATAAAAGAATTTTTTAAACTTGAGAAAAAATAACTATTTTATGGCTTATATTGAAGTATTTTTAATGTCTTTCTTCCACCTCCCCCTTTTAGATTCATTTCCTTACTGCTTAAAATTATGCCTTTTTTTTTAAGGCAACATACATTTGTAAACTTTAAGTTAAAAATTTTTGTACTCACAAAGAATGCATTTAATAATTAATGTTTGGTTTCTATTGGCTCATGGTTGTTAAAACTGTAATAGTAGGGATGAGAATTTCTGTTCTTTTAGATGAACTGTTCTTTTTTGTTCTTGTTCATTTTTTTAAAAAAACTGTTCTTTAACCTGTTCTTTTTTTTCTTGTTCATTTTTTTAAAAAAAATGTTCTTTAACCTGTTCTTTGATCCACCTGTTCTTTAGATTCCTTGAACAAAAACCTCTCAAAGATATGCTAATGATTTTAATGCTATATAATTACTTTATACACATTAGGAAAAATCAAATTGGGGGGGGGGGGATTTTAGAAAAATGTTTTTTATTAAACTAATATTATAAACAGAACATTATTTTCTAATTTTACAAACAGATAATGAAAATGAAGTATCATTGGCAATTTCTCTGTATGAGTTTTTTTAAACATATTAACAGATTTTTAAAAAAGTAAATATTGGTGAAAAAGGATTTAAAATAATTTATTGTTTAATGTTTTGTAAATGTTAAGCAAAAGCATTTAATATTTTTATTGAATTTTTTTTTCCTTCAAATAATTTAACATGCTATGCATAAGATGTTATATTCTAAAACACAAAATATTATAAACGTTTTATTTTAATTTGGAGTATCTGCAAAAATTAAGTGTATAAATTTGTTGAATTATTTTCTATATTTTTAGTAAGAAGTTCACATTTATAAAAGATACTCATGGAATATATTAAAACATTTAAATCCATATTCTACTTTTATTTGCTATCCTAATACACTAGGATAAGAATCCAAATAAAGAGAATTTCCTTAAAAAAAATCTTTGTAAATCGTTCTTAGATTTATATATATATTGCATCAATATATCAACCTTCTGTAGCCAAACATCTTTGAGCTAGTCTTGCATTATAACCCAAAATACATGTTTGACGATCAAAAATAACCTTTAGGAGAATCATAAATGCATCAGCAAAATTTTATTGTATTATAATACACATCTTATAAATGCTTTTTAATTCATACCTAATAAAATTGCGACAATTTTAGAGTTGAAGTTTAAATTTCAAAATGAGTTAAATTAGATTGGAAATAAAAAAAATGAAATTGAAGGGAAAACAATTAAATTTTTTTATTCTGTTTATGTGAGGAAATCAATTACGAAATGAACAAATGAATTAGATCTATCAGTCAGAGCCACCCATTCCAATTTGTAATCGCTTGCCTTAATCTTTTGTATTTATCAACCTGTTTTGGTAAGTCTACTAGAAGACCTACCAAAACAGGTTCTCTAGTTTCAATACCTGCTTTGCCAGGTCTTTTTATCTGGATGCAGGAAGAGCTGATTGGGAGCTTTTTCCCCTTCACTCAAATTCCCTTGGAATCGTTTGATCTAGTTTTTTCATTCTTATTCCATTCTAGCTGCCGGCAAGATGGTAAAAGATGTTGGTATTATCTTCTTCCATGCAATGTATAGCCTTGTATTAGGCATTGTGTTATAGAAAGTTATACCCTGGGAAGGAAGAGAGAGGAAAGTAATTGAATAATTCAGTACAGTGAAGAACTGGTTTCTGTTAGACTGCTGACTTGAGTGTTCTCACTCTTTTAGATGAACTGTTTTGAAAGAACAGGTTGTTCTTTTGATCCCCATCCCTACTTATCAATTGTTAACTGAATTGAATTTATTCTCAATGATATTGATTTATTTTTTAATTAACCCTTCTGGGACAACACTTTTGCTGAAGATGTTGTCTGGGGATGGAGGAGAATTGAAAGGAATTGTCTCATGGAGCGAGGGTTTTGTGTGACCAAGCCTAACTTTAAAAAAAAAAATTAACGCAAAAAAGTTTTCATCCTTATGTTATAATTTGGTTATATATTTTAAAATTAACATTTTTACTAATCTTTTTCCTTTAATTTACTGAAAAATGTATAAGAAATAATTTTCAGAAGTGTTATTGAAATTATTTCGAAGTTTTACTGACAAAATACATCAATAAACTTTAAAATTAATTAAAAAAATATACAAGAAACACTATTTATAAGAAGTAACAAAACTTAAAGTGAAGACCGAGTTAAGTAATTCTCGAAGTGCTGAGAAACTCAATTTCCTGTATTGTCAGTCTCTGACAAAATGTCCATATCAGAATAACTAGAAATATTGCGTTCAAATCTTTTGGAAAATTAATCGCATTCTCATCATTAATTGGCTCATTGACCATGCGAGTATATTCTTCTGATAAACGCTTTCTCGTCTTTATAAACAGGAGTCATAGCATTCCGAAATAAAAAGGAAAGTATATGAAATGCATTGCAAAGTGAAGCAGTACTGACTGTAAAACTTTAAACTGAAAGTAAAAAAACATAGCAAAAACCAATAAAAAAAGCATTCGGTAAGAAACTAGGACTGCAAATCACATTACATGGAAGTTTAAAGAGCAGAGGTCAGTTTGTTTACTTAATGCTTTCCCTCTTCCCCCACAACAGCTGGTGGAGCAAAATACTGAATTAAGACAGACTGCAAACAAACTGAAGGTCAAGATCTTAAAACTATATGCAGTTCAAAAGTAATGGGTACAGGGCACCATCTAGAGATTTTGAGGAAAACATTCCCACCTTTTTTCTGCCAATACACATTGCCTGACCCCCGAGTTCATTCTCCAGTGATACATATTTGGTACACCTGGCTGTAAATGACAATCGCGAATTATATGCATTTGGTGCGCCCGTATCAAAAGGGTTTCAAGATTCTAAGTAAATTCATTACCATGGAATGTTTACAGTCATTTAAATTACAGTAGACAAATTTTAACATTTAGCAATCAAGAGTTACCTATTTGAGATATATAGCTTATGGATCTCTCTTTAATTTTTATAATACTTAACTAATTAACCTTTTCACTTTTAATGAGTTATTTATAATAATTTATTAAGGATAAGTTAGTTGTGTAACATGTGAACAGTAGTTGTATAATAATGTAATGGTAATTATTACAAATGTAAATTTAAATTGTCTTACCTCTATTTTACAAAGATTTTGATAGTTGAATGTATAACTATAATTAAATATGTACATTTATAAAATTTTCCTTTTTAATATAAAATGTATACACCTAAAAATCTGTATTTCCCATAAATTTTGTACTCTCAGATTGCTTTTTAATTATTTCGTTTCTCATTACTTTCTGTACGGGAATTTTTTCCCTATAAATATTGTAACTTATCTAATTGTTATGATTAAGAAACATCATTGCTGGATAAAAAAAAATTTTCATCATATTTTTTTTCCTTCAATCTGTTTTTTAGTTTCTTCAATTAAAAAATTTATTGAAACTACTAGAACTGCTTTTTTAAAAAAATGTCTTTTTATCAATAAGCTTTTAGATTTTTTTGTTGTCTTACATTTGTTCTTTGTAATATTTCAAAATAAAGAATTAAAATTTTTAAACTTTATTTTGAATAGGTTAAGACTTAACTGTACAATATTTATTTATTAATTTTAGATGGAACTAATTTAGATTCTCTTAAAATAGGGAGATGGATATTATTAAATCTTGCTTTAAATTTTGATATATTTTGTTATAAGAATGGAAACATTTTCTGATACTTTTTAAAATATTATAATTTAAATAGTTTAATACAAAATGTTTTGTACTAGAAAATATCTTCTCTTATTATTGGATCAAATTTATTTGATAAACCATTGATGTTTCCATTTTTTAAAATTTGTTGTGTGTTTCAAATTATATCTACGGCAGTCAGGCATCTTTTCTTTTGTTTCTTCAAATTGATTGTGGTTTCTTTATCTAGTATAAAATCATAATTTCCTACTACAAATTAGTCTTTAAGATTTACTTAAATATATGAAAAAAAATGGAGAAACAAATTCTTATGTATATTTTTGAATATTTCATATTAATAATACAGTTATATATTTGATCATATTTTAAACCGCATGTAAACATTTTTACAATAGTATTAAGGAATAAATTTTTTTAGATTAATGAAAGATGTGAAATTTCCACATTCATGATGCTAAGGTATTTACATTATATAAAGTGAAAATTAAATTCATTCTGTAAAATTTAAAAAAAACAACATTGGTTTTCATCTTCAAAAATTACTTTTAAACATCAAATTTACACATGTAATATTTGATCTAAATTACCTGCAATTTTGTTTTGCTGCCTAGCATCTGTATTCCTTTTTTCTTTTCAGGTAGCGATTGATTGGTAGTGATGCTGTACAGGCCCCCTTCAATTTATGTCTTGGAAGTGACTTCACTACAGAAAATTGTTTTGATCACACTGTGGAGCATGTGTATTGAAATGAATTTTGTACATTCTGTTCAAGCATTATTACTACAAATACTGGGGTCCAGGCTGCATATATTACCATAATAATTATATAAATACCATGTTCCTCCATTTGCAGCATTTCCATATTCTTTGGGAAAAAAATTTCTTAATTTCTAATTATCTCCCCCACCCATAAATTTAAATGAAATCAAGCCTGAAATGTAAGAATCAGAATCCCAGCTGTTTTTTTCCATTGGAGCGCGGGCCGGAATGACAGATAATTACCAGACTTTATGTGAAACTGTGTAATTAATCTGTGGGATATTAATATAGTATAGTTCAAAAGCTATTTCGTATTTTCATATAAATTTCGAATCACATTTATTAGAATGAGGATTTTCATGTGGGGGAGGGGGTCAACTGCAATTATTATCAAAAATGTTTGTATAGCTGTGCTGATTGTTATCTTCCCTTTGTATGTGGAAACCTTCTATGTATAGGTGTAAAAATAAACACTACTAAAATGGATTAAATGTTTATCTCAGATACAGATGTTTCATGTATTACTTGTTTCCAAATAGGTTTATGTGTAATATATATATATATAACTGACCCCTGAATTTTGATGGTTTTCAAAACAGATATAAGAATATACTGCAATTTGGGTGTGTTTCCCCAAGATGTTTTGAAAGTTATTGCTGTTCCCCCTCCAACTCTTCATATACTTATATATGCACAGTTTTGTAACTTATTATTTCATCTTTCACCATTGATTTTTACTCAAACCTAGCATAGTTTTTGAAGATGTTTGTTGTGTAAATTGCAGCGTTATTTTGGCCAATGCTTCCAAGTTCAGAGAAGTTTTTAACTTGTCTCTAATGTCAAGCAGAGCTTTTAAACTGACGTAATAACTTTTTTACATCTGTATTTCTAATTGTGTTGAGGTGCCTATGCTTGTAAGTCCAAATTCTCATCATATAACCTCTCAAAGTTGAACATTCTTTCCCTGATGATGATAAAAATAAATAAAAAGTGGCATTTTATGACTCATAATTGAAATGAAATCATTTAATCAATGAAGGAAATTTTTTCAATGTTTACCCTCATTCAGTTGTATGAAATGGATGAAATTTATCTTGTTGGATGTCTTCATTTTAAAATAAATGTGTTAAATTAACATTCAAATGGTTCTCTGTCTCATTTCTGACTTTGGATGTGAAACCATTCATGATATTTTGATTTGAATGTTTTCTAGAAAATATAGTATTTTTTCTCAAATTTTTTTTATGGTCTTCTTTTATTTAATTCTTATTTTAACAGTTTGAATATTAAGAATATTTTCATGAATTATAAAATATATATCTATATACTTGGTTTTTTATGTTTTTTAGTTTTTGAACCAATTGTTTGAGTTTGATATTTCACAATTTTTTACAAATATAACAAGTTTTCCCTTTGTCTAGCCAAAAGGAATATCTTACAATTATGATTTTTACCATTTCTAAATTATAAATATTTGTGATACAAGTGTGTTATTATACTTTCCACAGTTTACCAATTTTTGATTTCAATGCCACTATTATTGAAGATTTTATGGATTGATTTTATTTTCGACAAATTGTAAAAATACTTTGTATCAATGATAAATGAGACTTTGGTATTTTAAATTATTTCTCGTATAACTCAGCTCAGAAATTGCTTCTCTCTATATGACAGTTCAAAAAAAAATCCATTGGGATAATGCCAATGCTTTAAAATAGTTCAACAGCCTCTATAAAATTAAAATTGGAAGGTGACAATATGAATACACTGCAATGTGAGGACAATTGATAAACTGAATTCCTGGAAGACTTAAATGTAGGCTTTCATGATCTTGAGGTTTTTAAGAATTTTTTTTTGTTTTAATTCATGGTTAATATTGAGGAATGAAAAATACTGATTTTTTTAATGCAGTTTTACACCTAATCATCTATCTGATTCAAATAGCTGTTTTTTTACCTGTATTTCTGATTAACCAATTCATCTGAATGAAAAAATATCAAATGCACAAATGAACTTAAAATATATTTGTAAGA
>BMAW01116014.1:0-10003 GCA_019974015.1 Nephila pilipes | reverse complement strand
ATTAAAAATCTAAATTTTAAAAAAAAATTTGAATAGAGAAAAATAGTGAATAATATATTGAATGTTGTAACGCACTTTATAATGTTTATCTTGGTTATTCTAGAGTTATAGTCTTAACTATTCCTATCCACCAAATATATTATTGAAAAATGGTTCTAACACCAAAAATATAAATTAAAAATAGAAGTAGGAAAAAATTCTGAAGAGCTAAATCCAAAACTATACATTAAATAGAAAATCAAAAAGTGAAAAAAAAGTTCCTTAAAACTAGATGCAAAATAAAACGAGAAATATAAGAATCTCAAAAACAAAACCGTATTTTTTCAAGTTTATCACCCCAACCGTATAAAGAATGTAAAAAAGAATTATACACTCAAAACTACATAGAAATGAAAACAAATTTGAAAATTATATAAAAGAAGAACATTTTATTTGGAAACAAAAAAGATTTGCTCACATTTAATTACCTTGTATTCTTTTCTTCAATTCGTACAATACTTGAAAAAGTATAAAAATTGATTAAAAAAGCAACTTGTAGTAAAATACTATACCAGCTTCCTACGAGATAAAAATAAATTTTTAAAAGTTGCCGAAATGGCTACATTAAACTTCGGGAAAGACTATTTTAAGCTTTGCTAGAATGTCAGCTCTTAATTCCAGAAATAGCCAGCCAAAATTCAAGTCAGTATGTGACGTTGGGCTATTCGCGGTTTCTCTTCACTAACCTTCGGGACTTTAAATTAAGATTGGTTGCATTTGCAACCAATCTTAATTAAAAGTCAACCTTTGTCCAACCAAAAATTAAACGTGTAAAGCAGGTAGAAATGAAGTGAAGCAGGAGAGTTAGGAAATATATAAACTCAGACTGAGAGTCACGATGGAGAGGTAGTGGTTGAGTGATTCTAGTGTTCAGCAATTGTTCAAGAGTTCGAGTTGAAGTCGTAGCCGGGAATTGTTACAAATTATCGGCTGGTTAATGTATGCTAGAAATAAAGATAACCTTAGTGGTAAGAGTCAGTTAGATTATTACTGTTAGATCGAGTTAGAATAATTAAGGCCTTGTCCGGGAGAGCAATTATAATTGTCATTATATTTTCAAGCAACTAATAAATTGTGTGTTTATTGTGCTAACGTCTCTTTGATGGACTTATTGACCTTCAGTGTTAAAATATTGAGTTTAGCTATGGCACAGGAGGCAAACAGGAATGGTCTCCCGTCACAAGTACAGCGAAACTTATAAAAAATATCGAAACTAAAATTACAATAATAAAATAAAATAAGTAAAAAGGAAACAAAATAAAATAGTTAAAAAATTTATATATATACATATATATATATATATATATAAGTAAGCGAAATACCACTGATTAACTCAACACGAAATCTCTAAGACTATACAACCGATTGACTTGAAACTTAGCATAGTTACTCATTTTCCGATGTAGACGCTCACTTAGAATGGAATTTATGGAAGTCTTATCCAAAATGTAATTTTCATCCGTTAATCTACTCTTATCCATCGGTTATGTTATTTTTGGCGACTCCAAACGGAATATATTTTTTTATATGTATACTGTGTATTGTTACCAATTAAGTTTACTTAGTGAGATTTGCGCGTGCGAAATGGTAAAATAGCAAATAATTTTATATTGAAGCGCTGATGGAGGATTGGCAAGATTTTGGCGAAGGGGCTCTTCATGCGAAAGTTTATGCACGTCGAAATTAGGAAACGTACATATATAGCGATAGAAATAAATCAGTTTTAAATCCCGTGGTTGGTGAAAGTGTAGTTTAACTCCAAAGCTTAGCGGGATTTTGAAAAATACTAAAATGGCGATTTCTTACGGAGTAGTGCACACGCAAGACAATCTTCGTTTACTGGAAGACCTCGCTACATGCTTGAACGAACTCAAGAGGCTATGACATATGTTAGACATTTTGGATGTCCCGACCAGCACGACTTTTTTTTAAGGGTTGCAGTCACTTGCAATCCTAAATGGTGGTCGTATTCTAGCAACTGATTAAGGCGAACTTTGATAAGCAGTTCCTGATAACCAGTTCTCAACAATTATTTTTATTATTAAAGTATAACATTATAAAATTTACAAAAGTAATATAAAGCTCATATCCTGGTGAAATAGCTACATGGAAGCCGAAAATCGTATATTCCATTTCTGTTCTCTCGCCGATACCTAGCTTGTCGTGCATTATTTCTTAAAATCGGGACAGTCCCGCTAAAAGCGGGTAATCTGGTCACCTTACACGTGACAGACGTTCGAAATTACGAAGTTCGTTACCACTAGCTCTCTCTTTGCTTCTCAGTGCGACGTTAAGAAACAATTACGTCATATCACTGCTTCGAATGAAAGAACATTTTCCTCTCGTCCATTACTGAAGTCCTATTTGAGAAACAGAATGAGCCAAGATCAAATAAATTGTATACACGTTTCGAACATGTTTTGTTGTATTTAGTGTGTTACAAACTGCATGGACAAAAATTTAAAGGGTGATAGAAAACATCTAAACAAGCAATTTTCACTGTATAATGCTTAGGCCGAGAGCAAGCGGAGAACCGCTAGGTGGCGCTGTAATGGAAAGCATAAAGCACGTGTTTTCCTTCACATATCGTCATTTCTACCTTGGGTTTAAGGAGACAAACTTTTCCAAGGATGAAATGTCGATAAATTCAAGATTCTATCTAGAATCATCGAAGAGATCGATGGAATAGACGAACAGTAATTTTAACTACAATTTAAATTCTTGAAAACGGGGCAGTTCTTATTCTCATCTAAGTTCATGTTTCTGATAAAGAGATTCTTTTATCAATGGAAAATAATCAATATAAAAGAATATGAGCTCTGATCAGAACTAAAAATAAATTACAGAAATAAATAAATTGTGACTACAAAGTTAAATTCTGTTTTGAAGTTTCGAACAAAGCTAGAAAACATAATTTTATGTTTAATTTAAATTACATTTTAATAAGTCAAAAAATATTTACACCTCTCAGTTTTGTGGAATCCTAAATATTGTCATTTTAGTTTGATAAAAATGTCTGTTACGAATGAAAAGCTTTGAAATGAATAAGCGTGTGGGTATGTTTTATGATTATTCTGTAAATTTTATTAATCATATCGTAAGTATAACAATATTATAAATTTAATATTTTTTCCTAATAAATAAATGAACATCCCGATGCAAGTTCAGAAAATTTCGTCCTTGCCAGAATAAATATGATATATTCTTATTTCGAAAGGATACTGACAAAATACAGTAAGGAAAGGCATTGTAAAACTAAAATGTATTTTTTTTTAATTTTATATACATTTTTATATTTTCAATATCCTTTAATTTTCGGTACAACTGGGATAGTGTCGACTAGAGAGTTTAATAAAAAAAAAATATTGTATTTTGTATTATTTTACTTTCTTAAAGAAATTTAGTTATGTAACTGAAAATTTTATATAAAAGAAATAATGGAAAATATAATGATCAAAGTATTTTTTTGCAACAGTTTCAAAAAAGTCTTAAGGGAAGCTTTTATTGTTTTCGTAAACTGAAGTTTGATGAAATAGAAATGAAATTTTTCTTTCTACTTAGTATTTTATGTAATAAAGCATGAATTTTTTGGTTCTTTATAGATATTTGAAACTATATTATTATAATATCTGTGGAATTCCATTTATTCTGTTTTGTGAAAATTAAAGTAAAATTGCAATTCTATTATTAAATTCGAAGTTATTTTTTAATATTAGCAGAAATATTAATAATCAGAATTTCGCCAAACTATTAGGAAACCTATTGAGATAAATGAGAAAAATGTTATCTAAACAATCCATAAGTTTCTATAGGTGGTGTATAACTGGTTTATTCAGAATCTGATACAGAACTATAGAATTTATCTAAGCATTATCTCTTAATTTTTAATTACAATTAAAACATGTATAGGAAATAAATCTTAATAATTATAAAATTATATATTAGGGATGAAATCAATACTATACTATTGAGTAAAAATGATACATTCTAAACCATATACATATACAAATAGAAACGCTCCGAACAGAGAAAGATGAATAAAAATCAAAATAGAAATGTAACTATATAAGAAACACATTATATACACACACGCGCGCTCGAACACACACACACAACACACACACACACACACACACACATATATATATATATATGCGTAGTCGGTTTATTGTATTCTCTCTGTCCTGGAACATCATCCCTTTCTGCTTGGATCATTTGTTGGTTTCTGATTTGTTTCTCCCAAAATAACCAAAATAACCAAACGTTTAACCACAAAACCCAAAATAACCAATAACTAAACATTTAATGTAGCAGTTTTGTAGGATTATTCTGTCATTTTATCCAAACCGAAATTCGACATCGTTCCTTTACACTTACATACTCATCGGCCCCGAGGCACCCTACTGATATTTTTCTTTCCCATGGGGGTTACCGTCTTTAGTAAACACGGGTGACGTGCTCCCGGGATACCCTAGCGATCCTTCTCTATTTTCGACCCTCCTTCTTGTCAACCACTTTTTATCTTTTTTTCAACTTCACGTCTAGACCACAGTTTAATCTTGTTTGGCGCAGCATAGCCATATCTGGTTCTTGGGCCAATAAACCTTTACATTCACTCACTCACTCACCTACTCATCGGCTATCTGCCGGATACTGACAACTTCTGCAAGCAGGAAAATTTACATTTATACTCATTAGGACCGATATGATAAATGTACTAAAACACACCTCGATAAATTAATTTGCTTACGCGGGGAAAATTATTGTCTGGTTATTTTTGAACACATTTGATTTACATGTAATGCAATACTTGGATAGAAACGCTATACGGTTCAATTAATCTTGTAAACGTCACCAGCGGATTAATGGTCAACTTTCCATCAATTGCACATTCCATCTCAACCTAGAATTGCCTTTCAGTGAGAGAGAGAGAGAGAGAGCCTTTTACACAACATCCTCTTCAAATATAATAATTTGTTCATTACCTATTTGTCACTACGCAATTGTCTTCTTATGTATACTGTAAATGAATCTAGGGCTTCCAATATCGCAATCATTATGCTTCTCCGTTGGTGAAAATTGAATATTTATGAAATCTATCCGAAATAAAAGCTGAAATCTTAGCAAGGCTTCCGAAGACGAACCGTTGTTCTGTCGAAACAAGTTCATGAATAATACCCCTTCATCTCTGAATTCTAATACGAATTCCGAAAGAAATAATTATCAGTTATGCCCTGTGAAAAACTTTAAACTTTTGTCAGGAAACGCAAGCGCAGTTTGGCTTCGATAATTAATATCTGTGCAAACTTTTAAAAGTTATTTTCGCCCTTTCGCTACATGATTCTCTAAATTTTCAGCCAAAAGTCGATTAATTCTGTTCCTGTAAGCAGTTCGAAACAAATTAACATTAATTATAAATCACAAGTCTAACAGTATTTTTATGTATAATGATTAAAATTTGTTATAAAATAAATTTTCGTCAAGATATAATTTACTTTTTCGACACGATAGGGACTAAAGAAAATAAATGAGATCAAAAATAAGGTAAAGTAAAGCAATTAAACGCATTTTTTTAAGAAATTAAAAATATTTGCATAAATTGCAAAATAATAATAAATGTCATATTTTCAGTTCCGTGTTAACAGTAATGACTTTTTTTTTAAAAAAAAAATTCGATAGAACGCCTTTCGTAATTATTTATTTCTTTAGTGTGTATGTAAAATAATTATGTGTATTAAGAAGGTTTGAATGAAAAATAATATATTTCGAAGAAGTTTATGATTTGACGTAAATGTCTCAAATAACTATACAAAATTCTTCCACACATATATAATTAAATAAAGATTATTTACACTTATAATAACAAGAATAGCATTTGTTAGGAACATAGTTATTAGTCTAATACAATATCTTTTTTTAAATTTTGTAAATGCTGGTGGGAATCCAATTCACAGTAATATCAAAACTATTTAGTTTATTTTATTGCCTAAGCATTCGAAGTAGTAAGGTTAAGGAAATATTTCGATCATTTTGAAAGCTGTTTTAGTCATTATTGCATTCTTATTTGCGTATGAATTAAAATTAGACGTAGATAGTTAAGTTAAAAATATTTAACTTTCAAAATTTACTGTCTTTGTTGTCTTCAGAACACTTATCCAACTATTCATCGTCACTTCTTAAAGCAAATCGTTTTTATAGCACTCTCTGTACAGTTTATGGTCAATTACCTGTACAAAATAAAATTAACGTAAGAAAAACTTAAATTGTGAAAATCCTCTTTTTACCGAAACAGCGTTAAGAGGTTTTTTACATCATTCGTTATTTCTTACTTAACTAGCCAATACTCTCTTGATTCAATATTTATGAAGACTAAATAATGAAGCAATTACGTTTTTGAAGATAGGAAAGAAAATTCTTGCTTTGTCTGGATTTTTATAAACATAATTTATTGGTTCAATTAGAGCTAAAAATTGGTTTCAGAGCGGCTGTATTTTTTGAATACGAATCATTTGTTTCTAAGATCTTTTCCAAACAAGTTGCTTTGAAAGCAAATCTAAAATTAACTGATTCTAAATTTTAAGCATTTCTCATATAAATGCGTTTTTTTTTCTCTCTCGAAAAGCTTATACCTTCGGAATTTCAATTTAAGCTGACAAATTATTCGAGAAAAATCGTTTGACACATAAGCAATGAATTTAATGTTTTCGGTAGAATTAATTACTTTGAAAGCAAACATCATTTTGAAATTAAATAGAAATGTTTCGTTTTATAAATTTTCAAGGGTAGACACTGCAACCGTCTCACATTCATAAACGACTAGTTTGTGATAATTATATTTTAAGAGACATACAGTTTTTTTTTATAAGAATTCATATTTTAGATAACAATATTTTAAATGTTTGAAAAATGAATTAGCATCATCGAAAAAGTGGATTACAAATCTAAATCCTAACTTAGCTCATCAGTAGGACATTCGGTGTAAAAAGTATTTTATTAATAAAAAAATTCTGCATATGGAATTTCTCTACGGCAGTAGAATTTTGCTGAATGCGGTTTTGTGTCATGAGCTGAATAAGCAATTTTAATATTAGGTAACTTTTAACAATAAATAAAATTATCCAAAATAAAAAAATACTTACAATGAAATTAAGATTTGCTTTTTATGACCGCTTAAAAATAAATAAATACATTTTCAGAGATATAATCATGATCGAAATGTATTATGATGGAACAAGTCTTTTTTTATGCTCACATTCGCCGACATAAAAATAAAAAGTAAAGGCTTATTTATTAATATTGTTGAAGGACCATGTGCTGTTTAATCCAAAACTACTGAACAGGAAACATCTAAGCTGATACCTTATACTTCATATTTCCATATCGAGCTACATGAGGACTTAGAAAGGCTGCTTTGAAGTTAAAAGGTTTCAATTGTTTCTCTTACAGGAGTGTAGTGCATATTAACCCAAAAACTGAAGAATAATGGGAGAGCGGAGTTTTTCTATTATATTTATTGCAATTTTTACGCACCAATTCTGTACATAAATTACTATTTACAAATTATTTATAACTAAATTGAACCTCCAAGCAGTCCATAGAACCATCATTAGGCTTTAGCGGAAAAACCGCCTTTCGTGTCAAGAACTGAAGTATAATCTTAATATATTTCCCATGATCCCATGCCCTCTCATACTTTAGAGAGACCCGCCTATTTATTTATGTGGTATTTAAATAATTTATTTCCAACAGGGAGCACAGGATATCAAATCCTAATATAAGGTCTCCAGGACTTACGAACGAGATTCGTTCTTACATGTATTAGATATATTGATATTTTTCTACCCTATTTCAAACGGGAGCTGTAGCAGCGTATTGGCCATGGTCGCTGACTCGCGGGTGACGTTGTATTCATTGAATTGTGGCTTCGAGTTCTGATGCCACTAAAGATCAGTCGTACAGCAGGGCTGATGCACATGAAATCTAGTCGATGTCCCGAGTCCATGGCATGGACTTCGATGGCATGTTGTGCAAGTTTGGAGATGGAGGTATCAGCTCATGTGCCGACCTCTTCACTTTTTGAGGTTCAAAATTACGAAGTCTATCACCAATAGCCCACATGTTGCTTCTCGGTGTAATGTTAATAAGCAATCACAATCACTCAACTGGTATGAAAGAATTATACATAAAATGCAAAATTCAAACATTGTAAGTATAATTATGGCACAAAATATTAAATAATGTATACTATTTTCTGCATATTACTTACTGTAAACAAACACACAATCTGAAATTAATAACACAAAATTACAGACTTGTTTAATCCGACATATTAGGGATCGGATTAACGATTTTCCTAGGTTTGTGTGCATTATTATAGTTTTAACACGGTCACCAAAGATAAATGTTTTGAGGTGATCCTCTTTAAACCGCTTGCCACCTTCTCACCTTGCTCCGAGGCGGCACGTTAGAATAATTTATTTCTACATTTTCACATTATGCAAATTATGAGTGTTCTGTGTGTGCACCTGTGGTATTGGTATCTATACTTGTGCAGCTATCCAAAGAACACAGTGGAAAAGGATGAGAATTGATTGCTTCAGTGACCAGGTTTCTATCGGTTTCCAGCCATCCAACTTAATATTCCTTCTGGACCTGTAAGGATTTCCTTTGCTCCGTTGACGGCCGAGACCTGCTGAGTTAGTTCATCTGGTATCATAAACTAGACTGCATTCATCGTTTTCGTTATGCAATTAACCAGAGTTCTTTGTGATTGTTTACTGATTACTCGAATCTTGCTTGCACTGATGTCTACTCAGATAGTCTACAGTTTTTCTTTGACACTATATTCAATACTACCAAAATAATTTTCTGATACGACCTGTATCCTTTCAATTATCCATTTAATAATATTTAAGCTAACACTCTTTCTGATTTTTGCTCTACTTTTATGAGTTATATTCTTATAAACAATACTATATTTAATATGGGAAATAAATATTGATGTTATAAATATTAAATTGGAGATCAATCCCAACTACCGAACTGAGTCACTTGAAGAAGGGTATATACTTTAACACTTTACGTAATCTCTTAAACAATTGTAACATATATTTAAAATTTCACGCGTATTCTGAGCCAGATCAGACGATATAAATGCCCAACAATGTATTCCGTCATGCTAGCAGCTACAAAATTAAATTAAAACAATGAACATTAATTTAATTAAATAATCTTGTATTGATTACAACGCAGCACGAAAGAAAAAAATACCCTGCAGTAGTAGTTAAAACGAGCTACTACATTCCCATGCTTACTCTTATTCGTTCTATTAGCACTTGGGAGAACACCCACTGGGGTTCGAGAACAATTTACTGCACACTACAATGCATTTTCTCAGTTGTAATATTGCGCGAATGTGATAGGTAACCCTCTAAAAAACACTGTATTAAAATGGGAACTCACTGTTACATTGGGTTAAAAACACGAACAATGCTGTGACGCCATTTAACGTTCAAGGTCAACAAACTTTCAAATCTACACACATATATACCAACTTCGAAAGCGAATGATTTGATTGGTAATAGATTTGGGTTATTTCAGTCGAGTTGTGGGCTCGAGACCTAATTCCACTGAAGACTTTTCTTTCGTCTTTTAGCGAGATAATGCACGTTATATTTATTGAAGTTCAAAGTCCTCGCATTGCTGTGGCGTTGAAATTTGGAAATCAAGGTGACAACTCAAGTGACGTCTTCACATGTAACACATCAATCAATAACTCCCGAGACTAACCCAGAGATGGCGCTCGTAGTAAACCAGTAACCAGGTCTTTCTAGAGTACTAACCTTTGCTTGAAACGTGTCAAAATTTTAAGTCGATCGGACCAGAAACAGCTGAGTTATCGAGGTTGGAGTAAAGTCGTTTTGTAGTTTGTTTAAAAAATGGAAAAAACCGAGTTTCGTGTTCT
>BMAW01116006.1:0-12105 GCA_019974015.1 Nephila pilipes | reverse complement strand
TTCAAGGTGCAGGCGGAGCAGGCTGCGCAGGTAGCGGTCGAGTTGAATTGTTTTCTTTCTACTTTTGAGTTGTTTAACTCCTCCTTCTGAGTTGAGTTGTTTTTTTCCCTCCTACTGTTAAGTTGAGTTGTTTTTTTTTTAAAAAAAGAAACCGTGTGACGTAGTATACTCGTAATCAGCGTGAATGGGTGACGATTTAACTTGTCTTAGATTGTCTGATCTTGATTCTACAAGATGGCGACTGAATTATGTGCGTCATCAGGGTTTGAAATAACTACGAAACCGTGTGACGTAGTATACTCGTAATCAGCGTGAACGGGTTACGATTTAACTTGTCTTAGCTTGTCTGATCTTGATTCTACAAGATGGTGACTGAATTATGTACACCATCAGGGTTTGAAATAACTACTAAAATAATAATTTTAAGTATAGGAATGTTAAAAGTGCTCATAGTGCCACCTATTGATTAAAATATACACTAATTATTAGATTTGAAAATGATTAAAATAAATAACGCTCAAATAAAAAAGAAATATATCCGGATTCAAACTCGCAGCCTCAGAACAAAATGTCTCCATAGGACAATAGTTTTTCAGTTACGCTAACCATTGTCCTATGAAGGCATACAGACCTGAAGAAAACTTATGTTTATAATCTAATTCGCAGCCTCAGAACAAAAATCAGCGTGAACGGGTTACGATTTAACTTGTCTTAGCTTGTCTGATCTTGATTCTACAAGATGGCGACTGAATTCTACGTCAGAATTTATCTTAGTGCTTTGAGCGGATGGATACATTGCTTTCAACCATTCAGTGAACTCCGCTCAAGTGTAATTCGGTCAATATGCTTTAGACCCTTATCACATCAAAGTTCAAGATTCATTTTGTTGGTCAGTATTGCAGTGGGCTGTATTCAACAAGAAAAAAAAATTGACAATGTCTGAAACACACAGCGAAAAACGAAAGCTTGGAAAGGCCGTTGAATCTTCTGCAAATAAGAAAGCAAGAAGAGAAGTTTCAAAAGTAAGTAACAAAATTAAATAAATTTAATATGTAATGTTTTTACACTTTTCTAATCTTTATTAATTTCGATATTTTCTTATATTATTTTCAGAATGATGGAAAATTTAATGAGGGTTGCATACCAGATGGAATATTTCCAATTGGGGATGATATTTTTGTCTTTGCAAGCACCTATTATGATTCCGTATCAGTACATATAAGACGTTTCAAGAAGTATGGAAAAACCTACTATCCAACTCCTGAGGGAATAACATTAGTCCCGTCGTGGATCGAATATATCATGGGTAAAAAGAAAGTGCCGGAATCACAGGAGGAATTACCGAGTGCACTTTTCCCTCTTGAACAGCACATTCAAATAACAAGTGAGAACTTCATTGATTTTACTTTTAAGCGCATTAAATATGATCCGGATAAAGATCCTACTTTTAAAGAAATCATTATATCCCGAGAGCAGTGGGCTGAAATGATTGAAAAATATGGTGCTATTGAAAATGCTGTTATAGACAATAAGTTTCAATGTATGAACCTTTTAACTGCATATAAAACCTTCTGCGACGATCCTATAGAAAATACCTTACCTTTTTCTTTGGACGTTAGTCTGGGTCAACAATACTTGGCGCAAATTTTGAAAAAATCTATTTGTAACCTCTTGAACGAAAAAGGACTGAAACAACCTCAAACACTCGCTGAAGAGTTATGGGGAAATCGAAAAGAAACATTTAATTCTTATGTTTTGTCACTTGAAGCTAATGAGATAGCTGAATGTTTTTATAATAATCTTTTTGAAAATGAACACTTTTTATTGTTAAAACCTGTAAATTATGTAACTGAAGAATTTTTTAAAAATCTCCGCTTAGATATTATTTTAAGAGAAGTAAGAGACATCTTATGTCCACCTGATTGTTTTGAATATTATGAGGATTTTGATTAAAAAATATCGTATACAGATTTTATAAGTTTCACATAATATTTTGTTTCTATAAATCTGAATAAAATTTTTTTTGCTTGATTTGAGTTATTATTATTTTTATTGTTTGTTAGTTTAATTTATGTTGAAATAGTTTCACATTTTAAAAATAAATAAGAGTATTTTTTTAAAGAAATTATCTAAGTATTTTTAAGCACAAGTGATATTTTAAATATATTTCATACGAAAGTGCGAAAAACTGAAAATTTATACTCATGCTTTTAAACATAAACCCTTTGCCATTCCCAAAAAGTATAAATTGTATAACTATTAATTGTAATAATCATTCAATCAAGTTCTTTTCGTCGGTAACAATGTATCAAGATTTAGCAGCGTTTTACGAAAATCCTGAAGTTCCAAGTAGCTTCGGAGGCGTGGAGACATTACATCGCTCTTTGAAAGGGAAATATAGTAAAAAAGATGTAAAACAATGGTTATCACAGAAAGATGCTTATACTCTTCATAAACCTGTTCGTCATAAATTTAAGCGGAATCGAGTATTTGTAAGTGATATTGATCGTCAGTTTCAAGCAGATTTAGTCGATATGCAATCTTTAGCAGAATTTAATAAAGGTTATAAGTATTTGTTAACTTGCATTGATTTATTTTCAAAATTTGCTTGGGCAATTCCTCTGAAAGATAAATTTGGAAAAAGTGTAAAGTCTGCGTTAGAAATTATTTTTAAAGAAAGGAAGCCTAAAGTGTTACAAACAGATGCCGGTAAAGAGTTTTTAAATAAAATAGTTCAAAATTATTTAAAAAATATAAATGTAAATTTTTTTTTTACAAATAATGAAACTAAAGCTAGCATAGTTGAAAGGTTTAATCGGTCATTAAAAACAAAAATGTGGAAATATTTCACTGAATTTAACACTAAAAATTACATCGATGTCATTGATAAATTAATACGCAGTTATAATCACTCATATCACCGTTCAATTAAAATGGAGCCTGTTTCTGTAAGTAGGCATAACAGGAAGCAAGTATTAAATAATTTATATGGTGATCTAAGAAATGAGAAACCTAAAGCCCCTAGATTTAAAATTGGTGATGTTGTACGCATTAATAAACAAAAACTTCACTTTGAAAAAGGATACGAACAAAACTGGAGAAGAGAACTTTTCACAGTTTATGAAATCGTGCAAAGAATTCCGATCGTTTATAGATTAAAAGATTTACAAGGTGAAGAGATTAAAGGTACTTATTACGAAGCAGAATTACAAAAAGTTGTCGACTCTGGTTTATCCTGTAGAGAATGTTATCAAACAAAGAAAAAGACAAGGAATCATTGAATATTTTGTTAAATTTCTAGGCTATCCTGAAAAGTTTAATGATTGGGTGACTGATATTCAAAAAGTATAAATAGTTAAACTTTTTTTATTATGGACCCATTTTCAACATGTCTTTCTTCGTAACATTACCTTCTGATAGTTCTATGCATTTCTTTCCAGAAAACAAAATATCTCATTTCAAAACTCATTTACCTTTTCCTATTGATTTAAATGGTGAATGGGAAGTGGGATTGTCTGAAATCATCTATCCACGTTCCTGGCTTAACGTAAATGAAACTAACAATTATTTTCGATACGAAGTTGGTGACGGTAATATTGCCTCGACTGTTAAACCAAATATTGATGTGGGCTGTTATGAGACAATGTTTGATATTATATCAGCCATACAGCTTGCTTTACCCAAAAATCCTAGTCGGTTCACAATAAATTACAATAAAGCTACAAAACGAGTGAAAATTAATGCAATTCAAGGTAGCAGTCTTCATTTAGAAAATTTAGGCGAATTGTTAGGATTCAAACGCAATGCAATCATAACGGGTAACTTGAAAAGCGAATTCGTTGCTGATGCATGGGCTAATTTTTCGGTTTTTTACGTTTACTCCGATCTCATTTCGCCTCAAATTGTGGGAGATATACAAGCTCCTTTATTGCGAATCGTTCGAACTAAAGGTCAAGACGGGGAAACGATTAGTCAATATTATGATAGACCTCAATACTTACCTTTAGTGAGACACTCGTTTCAAACTATTCAAACTGAACTAAGACTCAATTCAGGTGGTTTTGTCCCCTTTGAAAGTGGTAAAGTGATCATAGTGCTTCATTTTCGCATGAGGCAAATACTATAAATAGAACAACGCATTTTTATACCTTCATTTGAAAATAAAAGCACAAAGATGAGTGTACAATACGTTTGCTGTACTAAAAAATTTGAAGACCATTATGCAGGTCAGATCGGCTCGGGTCTGGGTCATTACCGAGGCATTAGTTTTCAAAAAGGTTATGGAATCGGAGGAATATTTCGTCGATTGTTTAGAGCAGCTCTACCCTTTTTAGTAAAAGGAGGTAAAACTATTGGAAAAGAAGTATTAATAACAGGGAGTCGTGTTGCCTCTGATGTATTGTCAGGAGAAAATTTTAAAGAAGCCGTAAAAACAAGAAGCAGAGAAAGTGGAAAAAATCTAGCTCGGAAAGCTATTGATAAAGTTCAATCTATGGTAGGGAAAGGACAATATAAAAGAAAGCGTAAGAAACAGAAAAGATTCATTTCATCCAAAGCCCGTAAAGTGAGCGGACGCGATATTTTCGATTCATAAAAATGGCATTTATTCTTAAGGATTCTCCTGAATGTGTTAAATCTGAATTGGAACTTTTCAACTTACCAGGAACTCAAACAGTCATTCAAGAAGGGCAGTGGAAACAATTTCACCCTCTTTCTAAAGTTTTCGATAACGCACCAGTAGAATTTCATATTTCTGGAAGTGCAGAAGATTACATAGATCTCAGTCAAACACAGCTATATGTAAAAGCGAAAATAGTAAAAGTGGACAATAAGCCTATTACTAAAGACGATGCTATAGGACCTGTGAATTTATTTCTACATTCTTTATTTTCTCAAGTAGATGTATCCTTAAATGATCGCGTGGTTTCCAATTCCAGTAATACATATCCCTATCGATCTTATATTGAAACTCTCTTAAACCATGGACATGACAGCAAAACTTCCCAATTAACGGCTGAACTATTTTACAAAGATTCTGATGACGGCCTCAAGAAAAGAACTGAATTTTTTAAAGAAAGTGCTACTGTAGACATGATTGGTTGCATACATTCAGATTTATTTCATCAAGATCGTCTTTTACTCAATTTAGTGGATTTGAAAATAAAATTAATACGAAGCAAGCCCGAATTTTGTTTGCAAGGATCTGAAGGATTTAAAGTTGTTTTGGATCACGTTTCTTTATTCATACGAAAAGTTCGCGTGAATCCTGGAGTTATTCTTGGTCATGCAAAAGCACTGGAAAAAACAAGCGCAAAATATCCCATTAACCGAGTTCTGTGCAAAGTGTATTCGATTCCTAAAGGAAGTATGTCTTTTATTCAAGATAACATATTTTCAGGCCAAATGCCGAAAAAAGTTTTTATAGGATGTGTAGATAATGAAGCTTTTCATGGTGCATTTTCAAAATCTCCTTATGAGTTTAAGCATTTTAATTTAAATTTTATTGGAGTGTATGTGGATGGACAACCAGTGCCTCATAATCCGTTAGAACTCGATTTTTCTAAAGATCAGTACATACGTGCCTATCAAACTCTGTTTGTTGGGACAGATCGAATGGGTCAAGACAGAGGCATATTTATTTCTAGAGAAGAATATAAGAAATCAAATACATTATTTGGATTTAACCTCTCACCGGATTTATGTTCTTCAGGAGAACATTTCAGTCTGATAAAACATAGCAATTTGCGATTAGAACTAAAATTCAGCAAATCTTTAGAACAAACCGTGTGTGTTATCGTCTTCGCAGAGTTTGAAAATTTAATCGAAATAAACAAATCGAGAAATATTTTGTACGATTTCGGAAATTAAAGAATGGATGGAATGCAGCTGTTTACAGTCTTATCTCGAGAGAAGACAACGTCCCCATATTTCCAAGGTGTTTATTCTAGAGATACGCTCCCTCCTCTGCAAGAAAACATGTGTGCTATTGTAAATTCTGATGACTCATCGCAAACCGGAACACACTGGTTAGCATTATTCGTGAATGATAAAAGAGAATTAGAATTTTATGACTCGTTTGGACAACCTCCTGTATTCTATGATATTAATACTACAACCTATTTAGATGTATTGTGGAATTCCAAAGTGTTTCAATCACCAACATCCAATGTTTGTGGACAATACTGTATTTACTTTTTATTCATACGCAGCCAAGGCTATTCTATGTATTATATTTTAAATCAATTGTATATAAATGATTTTCAAATGTATCAATTTGTAAAGAAGCGATATGGTGTAAGATTTGTGTTTAGAAAATAAAAAAAAAATGGAATGAAACTAAATATTTGTATCTTTTATTTTATTTTTTTTTTCTATGATAAAATATTTTGTTCCCTCAAAAAGTTTATATAATTTTATTTAATTACTGTTATTTATTTGAAACTTTAAATTTTATCCTGAGTATATTTTACCTGAAAAAGAAAAAAAAAAGTTCAAATCATAAAGAAACAATTTTTTTAATCAAATGAATAGCATTTATTTCAAAGTTTCAACCACGCATTTCTGCGAGCATACATTATTGGTTTCTTGATAATTTTGTTATTCTGATACAATTTTTTATTTACATCTAGATGTTTCGGTAAATTTACATCATTCAAAGCTTTTAAAAATACATATCTTCCTTCAGGTGCCGATTTTCGGTTCCGTAGAAAATCATTCACGAGGAATGCAATATTACTTCCTGGAATAACAGTGTTTTTGTAAATAATTTCACCATCAGAATTCCAACTGAAAGATTCTTGAAGCTTTAAAAACTGAAAAATATTTTTTGCTTTTTCTTTATACCTAGTTGGAACAATTCTAAAAATTTCATCCTCAAATGCTTCTTTTTCCGTCTTCACTACCGATTCCTTTAGATTTTCCTTTAATGATTCCATTTCTTGATTTTCCGATACAGATGTTTCTGTTGGAATGGATTCGGACTCTTTTCGATTTTCATTAGAAAAATGCGTATATTTTTGTAAAACTTGTAGATAGAGTATTGTTTTTTCTTCTTCCGTTAAATCCTTATTATGGAGAATGCTTTTCATACGTTGATCAAGTTCCGATAAGTGTTCTGCTACTTGAACTCTTTCTTCGGGTACCAGCACAAATTTTTTGCTAAATTCCATTTTGAATTAAAGAACTGATGACGGAAATAGCTGCTGGTAATAAAATAGATAGGAATCCTTCTCCTTTTTGAATTAAAATTTTCTTTTTCTCGAAAAGAGGTGTTTTTTTGTTAGAAAGCTTTCTTAAGCTTTCTTTATAGAGAGATAAGCAATTTTTTTTAATTTTAGTCAATGATATGTTACCACATAAAACATTCAGCACACACTCGCACAAAAATTTTATTTCTTTCTTTGAACACTTTTTCAAAATAGATTTTGAATTTTTTGTTTTAGAAATTAATTTTAAGAGCTCTAAAGTTTGTTCAGAACACACTGACATCTTGTGAACTAATGAATATTCATTAAACAATTTGAATCTATTTATTTGACTCAAAGTAATGGGTTAACGAGGTTGATATACATAAAAAACATCTCCAGGAAACATACCCGTGCGCACACGTAAGGATTCATCAGTTTCGGGCTTTAAATCAATAAGTAAGTATCCGTACGGTTTTGATGTGGCATCTGCGTAACATTCTTGAAAAAATTTCACTTTACGAGGATATAATTGGCGACCTAAATGTGTAATTTGAGATTGATCTCTTCGATTCTTAAATAATACAAGATAATGAGAGTTTAAGGAAATTTCTCTAATTTCTTTCCCTTTATGAAAAATATTCTGTACCACAAAAATTATGCTTAAATTTCTGTGATGCGAAAATTTTACAAATAATTTTGTTAATTGGGGATCATTTCCCAACTCGCCCATAAGATCGTCTATAACAATTAACGTATCCGAATACTGATACAAATTAGATGGAATACCTTCATAAAAGGAAACATTCGGCATTTCTTCATATAACGTTTGGTAAACTCCATAACACCAAACTATTTTTTTTGGAAAAGGTTTAATCATTTTATTTTCGATTAATTTTTTAACGAACTGACTTTTACCGCTACCAGATGGCCCTGCCAAGATTAAAGTAAATGGATGAACTAATTTGAGAGAATCCATGATTAAACTAAATAATTTTTATCAATGATACTGCTATTTATACTAGGAGCCAGTTAATTCTATAAATTTTAATTTGTGTGATAAAAGGAAAATTCATAAATTCTTTCCTTGTCCGTGTTCCCCGAGGGAACAAGTGAGGTCTCAACGATCATGCAGTTTCTCGTGGGAAAGTATACCCTGGGTGGACACCCCGACGCCGATGTTCTAAGGGAAAACGACCTCTGACCTCCTTTGATTTAGCCGCTAGTAAGGTGTCGAAGCAGTTCCCACGCCAGCCGCCGATTTCAAAGTACACCGCTCGAAGGGGGACTTTGACCAATAGTAGAATGGTTTTCCTGAATACGTCCAAACAGACTTGTCTCTACATCACATGTCACTTTCGTGGGCGGGGCGTATTCCACCCTGAAATAGACTCGCGACCAACACCCCCTCTCTTTACACACGCAGACCCAGCTCGTTTTAACGTTGCATTCATCAGGAGACATTAGCGACGAACTCAACAGCGCCCGCCGCCCGTAACAGAATACAATTGTCGCGGCATATTCAATCCAATTCGCTCCATCGAATATATGTGCTGTGCATGATCGCTACAGGGTAGCTGAGCATAACATTTGTTAGCAACGTTCTATAATTTCTACTGCTTCATTATGGTTTCTTGTAATGTTTGTGGAAAATGTTTTAATACAAACTATAATTTAAAACGCCATACGTTACAAGTTCATGAAAAAAAGTATTCCCATCAATGTCCAGACTGCAGTAAAAAATTCGCCCAACCAAGTGATTTAAAAAGACACAAAGACTCTGTGCATTCTGCAGAAAAAATTGTATGTGAGTTTTGCGGTACATCATTTACCCGTAGAGACAACTTATTACATCATTTAAACAATGGAAACTGTCAAAGAAAGTTGCAGAAAGAAGCGGGAAAGAGAAAGAGATTGGATTTGACTATTTCAAATAGAAAGAAAAAATCACAGTTGTCCACATCTGCTGAAAATTCTGCTGCTGTTCTTGAAAACTCTACGACCGTTCCTGAAAATTCCGATGATGATCTTGAAAAAATCTCCTTACCACCAAAAGAGAGCGAAAGTGCTTTTCAAAAAGCGTATAAATCTTTTAATCTCCCCAATAACGATAGTTCACTGGGGATAAAAGAGTTTCTACTCTTAAGAAAAGAAGAGACAGTCTTTATTTTTCGCAATGAACTCAAAACTTACAAATCCTTGAAAGTGAGTAAATGGGTTCATTGCATTTACTCGAAAGAGATAGATGCAGGAAAAATGATAAAAAACGTAGAATTCAAAACGTCGAATAATGAAGTATTTCAAGAGACTAATCTCGTCAGCCTTTATGACACTATGTCTGAGAAAATTGTGAAAGAAAGTGAGGATTTCGAGGGTAAAGACTCGGGCTGGACACTGGACGAAATCTTAAGACTCGAAGTTCGCACAAATCGTTATTCTCCATTCAGAGGTTCATCATCATTCATCGAGGTGCCGAAGCAGATAGCTGAAACTAAGGCAATCATCAATGTCATCAATAAAAAGGATTCTCAATGTTTCATGTGGTCTGTTCTCGCAGCTCTCTACCCCAGCGCCAACCACCCTAACAAGACGTCAAGTTATGTCACTCATCTAAATAAGTTTAACTTTGATGGAATATCCTTTCCAACACCTCTAAACGAAGTGAAAAAAATTTCAAAAATGAATGATATAGGAATAAACATTTATTCATTTGAAGAAGATTTAAAAATATTTCCTCTTCTTATTAGTGATATAGTATGTGAAAAACATATAGATTTGCTATATATAAAAAATAATGATCTCGGACACTATTGTTTCATTAAAAGCTTATCTCGACTTGTTTCAAAGCAACTATCAAAACATCAACATAAGACCTACATATGTAAGAGATGCTTAAGTGCCTTCTAAACAGAATACAAACTTCTTCAGCACAACGAGATGTGTGGGAATAAAAGTCCTGCAAGGGTAGTAATGCCGTCAGAAACATGTAAGTTTTTAAAATTTAAAAATTTCCAACATTCTTTGAAAATACCTTTTGTTGTGTATGCGGATTTCGAGTGTGTAACTATGAAAACTGATACTTGCTGTCCTGACCCAAACTTTTCCTTTACTAATATGTATGAAAAACATGTCCCGATAGGTTTTTGCTATTTTATCAGTTATCAAGGAGGACATTATAAGGATCCGGTTGTATATAGAGGTACTGATGCCCCAAAATGTTTTATTGAAAAGCTTGAAAAAGATGCAATAGAAATTGAACATATTTATAAAAACCCAAAACCGTTATTACCTCTTACCGAATCAGAAAAGCAATTGTATGATAATGCTAAAAATTGTTATGTTTGTGATCAAACCTTTCGCGAAAACAATATCAAGGTTAGGGATCATAATCATGTTACTCAAAAATTTAATGGTCCTTGTTGTAATAGTTGTAATTTAGCAATGAAAACCCCCAAATTTTTGCCTGTTTTCTTCCATAATCTTTCTGGGTATGACGCTCATATTTTTATTAAAGAGTTAGGATATGATAAAAAACAAATTAACTTAATTCCGAACACTGAAGAAAAATATATTTCCTTCAGTAAAAGTGTTTCAAATGATTTTCAGCTAAGGTTTTTAGATTCTTTCAAATTCATGCCTTCTAGTTTGGAAAACTTGATAAAAACACTAAAAAAAGATGAATTTAAATATATGAAACAATATTTTGATTCAGAAAAAATAGATTTACTTTTAAGAAAAGGGGTTTTTCCGTATGATTATTTCGACAGTTTTGAAAAATGTAAAGATTCTTGTTTACCACCTATTAGCAAATTTTACAATGAACTAAATGAAGAGGCTATAAGTGTAGAGGATTATAATCATGCATGTAGAGTATTTAATCAATTTAATTTAAGTAATCTTGGTGAATACTGTGATCTATATGTAAAAACAGATGTCCTATTGTTAACCGATCTTTTTGAAAACTTTAGAAAAATATGTATACAAACTTATAAACTCGACCCCTGTTGGTACTTTACCACCCCAGCATTATCATGGGATGCTATGTTATTAAAGACTAAAGTAGCTATCGAACTGTTCACAGATTATGACATGCTTCTTTTTATAGAAAATGGTGTAAGAGGAGGTATTAGTCAATGTTGCAATCGTTATGCTATAGCTAACAACAAATATATGTCTAATTTTAATCCAGATGATGAAATAAAATATTTAATGTACCTTGACGCAAATAATTTGTACGGTTACACAATGAGTAAATATCTACCCTTAAAAGATTTTGTTTGGAGTGATAATAATTTAACTACACAGGATATTTTAAATTTGTCAGATGAATCAGATGTAGGTTACATCTTGGAAGTAGATCTGGACTATCCCCCCGATTTGCATGACAAACATTCAGATTTTCCCCTTGCCCCTGAAAATAAACCCCCACCTAATTGTAAAGAACCTAGACTTTTAACTACTTTGGAACCAAAAACTAAATATGTTCTCCATTATTCGAATTTAAAACTTTATTTAAAATTAGGGTTAATCTTGAAAAAAATTCATCGTGTTTTAAAATTTTTTCAATCTCCTTGGCTTAAAAATTACATAGATTATAATACTAAATTAAGAACTAAAGCCGTAAATGATTTTCAAAAGGATTTTTACAAACTAATGAATAATAGCATATTCGGGAAAACGATGGAAAATGTAAGAAGGAGGGTAGATATCCGTTTATGTTCAACAGAAGAGCAAGCTCGAAAGTTAATAGCGAAATCAAATTTTAATCGTCGCACAATATTTTCTGAAAACTTAATGGCCGTTCATCTAAAAAAAACCAATATCAAATTTTTCAAACCAATACATGTAGGAATGACAATTTTAGACTTATCAAAAGTTCTCATGTATTCTTTTCACTATGAGTATATGAAGCACCGTTATG